>JAQZBX010006319.1:12791-53636 GCA_029593785.1 Cabassous unicinctus | reverse complement strand
GTTAGTTTTAACAGAATCCATACTAAGAAATACATCAAAGAGGAAGAAACAGTTAAATGTTAATAATAATTCTGACATAATTGAAATCAATGATAACATAATACTTCTTTGTATATTGCAGGCCTAACTGTTGGATCCAATACTCTCTGAAATGAGATAAATGACTGGTTTCGTGAATTTATTTCCATTTATGCCATATTTAGTTCTGGATTATCATATTCCTGTTTGGGAATCATTCACAGCTGATTGGAAGTAATTAGTGCCAATAACAATGGGCCAACTCCAATGGTTAAAGGGCAAGGAATCTCAAAATCTTTTTCACAGTCCTCCAGGGAAAATAGTATGGAACCAGATGGACTCTTTTAATTAATGAGTATGCATAAGAATGCACACAATAATGTGATGTACCAGAAATATATCTCTTCTGCAGTCCTGAGTCAATTAAAAACAGGTCTTTATTTTATGAAGAAATTTACAAAATCCTGACCATCACACCACTCTTTCAAGAGGCATCAGAGCAAGCAACCAAAGAGTGAGGGTGGGAGTGAAGGGAATGATAGAGAAGGAAAATGGAGAAAAATGTCCAGAAGGCCATCACAGATCATGGATAAGTTCATTAAAGCCTTCTCTGCTTGCTCAAAAGAATGGATTTTTGCTGTTTATAAGTCTACCTGGAATATGGCTAGCACAGCTCTTATGCTTGGTCAAGAGCACTCTCAAGGAATTTTGAAAAAAAAGAAAAACAAGCAGTCAGAGGCAGTCTCAGAAGAGAGTGAATTTAACAAATAATCAATCCTAATGAGGTGACTAGAAAAACCCCCATGTTTGAAAAAGGAGCTTCTAGGATCTCAGTCAGCCAATGGTCAACTTAGTAATAACCACAAAAATGAGAAAATGTGCACAACTCATTGACGAGACAGTCTATCAAAACCCATGTGACAACAGATACAGACTTTCTTGCCCAGGGATGCAAAACCTTTTAAAGGAATGCTAAATTTTTCTGCAGGCCCTTTGCTATAAATTTTCTCCTTGCAGAGAATGCTGAAAGTGGTAGGAAAAGGCTCCACCTTAACTTGGCAGGTCCAGGGAAATGTGACTGCCTGATGGTGCTTGTTGTTCCCCATGGTGATTTGGCTTGCCCTTTCTCCACTGTGGGGATCCCCAGAGAGTGTGGCTTGAACATATCCAGTGCCCATTGTATTGGGTCTGGGGGGCAGGGAGGGAGGTGGGATGGATTCTAAAATAGAATTCCCCTATATTGAAGTCCACACTGAATAGAATATGCAGGAATGAAATTTAAAAGACTCTCTTCTGAGAAACAGGGATACAAAACTCTAAATCTGTTTTGAAGTAGTGGTCCACATGTACATGTATTAGAAGTAAATCATCATCAAACTCATATTATAGGGGAAAAGTAGTAAACAAATGAGAAGACATGAAAAACAGGCAGCATCCACACCTAGCCTTAAATGTAAACAGTGGAAGACAATGGACAATGTGTGCCAAGTATCTGCTATGGACCAGGCTTCGTGGTCATACTCTCATGATATTATCTTATAATCTGTGTCAGGCTTCCATGTTGTTGTGGTGTGTTGATGGAAGGCTGTTGTATGTGGAGTCTTACAATATTCATGATATTTTTTCTTTCTAAGTTCACCTTTTGTAATAAAAATATACTTTAAAAAATAATAATAGCATTGGTTGGAGAAAATTACATTAAATGTATGATATGGACTCTACTCAGGAGACAGATTTTGATGATATTTTCTTGGCACATATTGGATGCCTTTCAAAAAGAAAATCCATTTTTAAAATACTTGACAACGTACAAATTTTGAAAATGACTCTTAAAATATCTAATATTGTTTTATTATAATTTTTTTTCCTAAGAATGAGTGCATTAGTCAAAACATAATAACCATTATTAGAAAATGTAAGGCATTCCTAAGTGTAGAATCTTTGAAAAGAACACTCTCTAAAAATGAGAGGCCCCAATGATTTCATTTTCTGGTGAATACAATTGGTTCAAAAATTTCTGCACAATTTTTTATATTAATTAAATAATAGTAACTACAGTAACAGACAATAATGATAAGCTAGTTCCAAATGTTTTTCTCTGTTTTTCATCTTGAATAAACCCACTTTTGATTCAGTAATTTAGAGATCATTGTGAATCATATCATGAATCTCTCCTGTATTGATAATCAGCTCTAGATTTTCTGTCACAGAAAGCACTTCTGATTCATCTCAAAATTCTTTGAGTTTTTCTCATGTATATAGGGATTCTGAGGTGGTTACCCATATGGAAATTGCTGCTGTTCTGTCACATTCTACTAGTTTGAAAGTATTTGAAATAAAATAAAAGTAAGAAGGAAGGCTGACAGCAAAAACAAAATTCCTCATGACAACACGATGCCCAGTCCACAAGCTGAAACTCTTTCCCAATGGCATCTGCCCACCACCAAGTGGGGAAAAAACATCTATAGGCTGGACAAGGGCACAGAGCCCAATTTGACTCTTCCCAGATATCAGACAGGGGAGTGACTCACAGACCTCAAGCATGCATGGTCCCATCCGAAGTACTGAATAAAGAAATAGGCAAATCCAAAACTTTCATGTATGACTACCAACACCCTCTATTTGTAAATATATTTTTTACTGAAATGTACAGTCTTACCTGTGCATATAGCAACATTATATATATGAAGGAGTTCAATTAAAGGCCATGATTACTGACAGAAAGCAGGCCACCTTGGTATATATGGAACAGGCATCTCTAGTCTCAAGACACTAAGATAAGATCTGGTAGGAGCCTGGTGGAGAAGCATTCTATGCTTCAAGGAGTGCATTTAGTATATGTCAGATAATGATTAACAAGGTCTGTTACATGCAGAAATATAAGGAGAACTGAACCCTTAACCCTAAAGACTTGCTGACTTTATTAACGTGTAGCCCATCATGTATGTATTGCCTTTGCACATGTATACACATATTTTCTTTGTTCTAAAGCTAAATAAGCACCATGATGCTTTATGCAGCAGCACTCTTTTCCCTTTGGATGGAGGGTCCCCTGACCCCGTTTATTTCTTTCTCATCTTTTCTCATCCACGGCACCATTTTCACAGACCTAGTTCTAGAACATCAACACTTGGCACCCAAACATCGACCTGAAATGCAATTTTTCTTTCAGTCAGTGCACAGTGGACCAAGGAGCTCCTTATGAGCAGTTTAAAAAAAAAGAAGGTAAGTTACATCCTTGGGATCATCAGGAAATGGGGAATTAGCAGTGGAACTTTGAAGAGTACTCTAGAGTCTTAAAAACTTTCTTAAAAAGCACCAGTGTAACTATTTAATCCTCAGCTTTTGAGGAAATTTTTTCTCTCATATAGAAACATTGTTATTGGTTTCAGCCACAAGGTTGAGATTTTTTAAATCTGAAACAATGGAAGTTAGTCATGAAAGTTTTAAAAAGGGATTATCAAAAGGGAAAGATAATTCCCGTATATTTATGGTCTTTGTGTAGTCTTATTTCTGTTGCTCTTGAACCATTGCAATCAGATGAAAATGAAGATATTAAACAGGATACTGCTATCACTGGACCGATAGCAGAATGAACTGATATTGGTTTTAATGAAAATATATATGAAAAAAATCATGAACAGCCAAAAACAGATAAACTCATGTCTAATAAAAGGGAAGAAAAGAAAAAGGGAGTTTATGGAACTTTTCCATCGGTTGTTATGCCATCCACTCCAAAAGACTGCTGAGCCAAATCTAATGTGAGAGCTCCATGTAGCAGCAATAATAGATCAATACCAACTCGTGTGTGTCTGACATGGCAGAAAGGGTTACACTGGGCTAATGAATGCCATTCTAGATATCATATTAATGGCAGTCTCATTAATAAATCAGGAAAATTATGGGGAAGAGACTTATTATACCAATGGGGTATAAGGAATATTTAAATATTCCTCACATTTCTGATACAGCTAAACATCTTATTACTCTGGCTCTTAAGCCTCTTCAAACAGAATCTAGTAAGCCTTCTGAAAATGCAGAGTTGGAGGATTCTGTCCCTGATCAGCTTGAGGCCGATTTACAATTGTATGATAATGAATGTTCTGTAAGTGACCATCCAGAGCCTTCCAACAGAGGCTTGTGTTGCCATGGCAGCCACAAAGGGATCCCTATGTCACTTTTCAAGCTATTAATAACCCTTCAGCTCCAGCTGTTGATGTTAACCCTTCAGTTCCAGCTGCAGACATTGATGTGCCTAAAGAGACTTCCCTTAACCTGACATTTGCCCCAGCATTTAACTCTCAGTGAAGTTCCCTAAATCTCTTTTTTGAGCGATCTTTAGATCCTCCTAAAGCATCTGTGAAAATTCCTTTAGCACAGACACCATTCATGAAAAGCATAGCACAAGGAAGTAAATCAGGTGATCCTGAAACTTTGCAGCTTCTTTCATGCCCTAGAACCTGTTTTAACTGTGGAAAGGCTGGTCATAATCAAAAGGATTGCAAAAAGCAGCCCTCTTCAACTGCGCCACCTGTTTGAAATTCACAATAGATTAATGTTAATTCTGCCCCCACAGCTTTCAGATCCTCAGCAAACTTTTGCACTGCCACCTAGGGAAGTGCTGACCTAGATTTACCACTACCAAAATAATTAATACTAAAGAAACAAAATAAAATCTGTCTAGCCAGTTCGAGAGCAAAAGGGATTATTCAAAAAAATTTAGTAAGATTAATATTAGTAGGATCTAGCATTAGTTGCAGGGGTATCACTGTTCTGCAACAGAGTTAACTAAAATAAGGAAAACATTCCTGCAACAACTTTGTAAACTTCCTACTGCTTACATAATGATAAGGTTGTGGGATGATAGAGGCTAATATAATTAAACCACTGGAAAAGTTAGAAAACTTTAGCAATACAGTTTCCAGAAAAATTCTCAAGAGCAGAAAAATGAAAGATGTATGTTTCTATTGATGTCTTGTAACTTGTTTTGTGTTTGTCTGTTTGTTCATTGTCAGTGTTTATTTTGATACCTCCAGATGGTAATATTAAATTGATAAGTGAAAATTATTAAAAGAGCTCTATTCAAATGGACAGAAATTAAATAAGCACTTATATTAATAACTAAATATGGGTATTAATTTAAAATAATAAAAATAGCTTTAATCAAATTAAATCATTATTTTAACAAATTCCTTTAGTGGTAAATGTATGTTGTCAGAAGTTTGCTTGGAAACAGTTTTCAAAATCATTCTGGTAAATTAAGTATGGAAGGTATATAGAATGTGCTTTTATTATTAAAGTAAAGAAAGTAAATTTATCCTAAGATAAAATGACTAGTTATTAAAACAAAGTTAAAGTTTTATTCTTTCTCAAATTCTCTCAAGTCATTATTTTGTTTTAGTAAAAGTTTCCACAGAGTTTTTCTCCGGAATAATCAGTATGCAAAAAAAAAAAGTCTGTTTTATCAAAGTAGCTTCTTATACTTTAACCTTATCATTTCCTTGAATAAACAAGTTTTATCACTTTTAAAAGAACATAATATTTAAACCTGCTTTCTCAAAAGGTAGCTTTTTATTTCAAACTGTTACAAATGATTTGGTCTGTTACCTAGAAAAAGATAAAATACTAAAAATAG
This sequence comes from Cabassous unicinctus, assembly GCA_029593785.1. Lineage (NCBI taxonomy): Eukaryota > Metazoa > Chordata > Mammalia > Cingulata > Chlamyphoridae > Cabassous > Cabassous unicinctus. Next base: position 47,983 of record JAQZBX010006319.1, on the reverse strand, counting down.
TTAAGATCATGTGATATATTATAAGTTGAATGAAGTGTTTAAAACTGTTGTACAATTAAAAGAAATTTTCTAACTTTATGACAATTAAAGATATAAGAATGAAAAGTTCAAATGAATATTTTAAAAGTGTATAAAATTCCTGAAAATTTAATAATGTTTCACTACAATATTAAATAAAATTATAATATTATTAATCATAATTTAAACTGTTTTAAAATATAATAATAATATGTGTCACAAAAACTACCTTTCTGATAGAGTATAGTTGCATATTGAAGGATAGGACAGATGGGTAGTGATATTACTGGGTTTGGTGGTGCAGGGTTGACAGGTGGGTAGATTAGGAAGGGCAGGTTGGAATACCCAGGGCATGTAACTATGAATCTTGTCATTCCATGATTCAAGACTGCAGAGTGTCATATGCCACAGGGGGATGGGGTGGAAGGAACAGTTAAGATCAAATGGGGTATTTAGTGGTCATGGGAAATGTTTTTCATTACCTTACAGTAATGGACACAGAACATGCAAATACCATCAAAAAATTATTAAACTGTACAGTCTAAATTGTAAACTATACTGTAAACCAACAACAATGTTTAGTTGCTATACTTTACTATCTGTATAAAAGTTATAACAATGCTAACATCCTTTAAAAAAAAGGTTTCAATATGGGGTGGGGAAGAGGGAGGGAGGTTGGGTATGTGGGAGTCTTTAGTATTCCATGTGTGACTCTTCTGTGACCTAAAACTTCTTTGAAAATTAAATGAAAATTTGGGAGACAATGGGGAATGAGAGAGGTAAGGTGTCATGGTACACTGGACATCCGATAATGCAGTGATAAAAGGAAAAAAGAAAAAAATTTTAAAAAGGATTTTTTCCCCCCATTTTTTGAATTTCCCAATCTGCTAATTATATTTTATTTTTAGTTTAGTTTCTTTATTTTATCTTCTGAGCTTCCTTGTACTTATCTCTTGCATTTAAGCTTATCATTATTATTTCTTTTTCCTATTAATTTTATCTCGTTATTATATGGGCTCATGTTCACGGAAGGTTTGGATCACAGAAGGGTTACAATGGGGACTGCAGAAGTTCATTGGTTGGGGGTGTCTGGGATATGGGATTCATGGGAGTAAGTTCATCTGAATATCCATGAAGGATGTATAAAATTGTTCAAATGATCAAGCGATGGGGCATGGTCACAGAGGGTAGATAATCACTCAATAAATGAGGGATTCTGAATTCCCAGCCTGGAGAGCTCTGCCACATGCTCCAAGGGAGCAGCAGCAGCCCCTGAGTGCAGAGGCAGTGTCTGGCAAAAGAGGATGGCCCACTAATGGGTTCTTGTTATTGAGGACTAGCCTTGTGAGTCTTTGGTCTTGTAATTGAAATTTAGCCTACTGTTATGGGGTGCCTAAGGGTTGCCACCTGAAAGCCTCCTTGTTGCTCAAATGTGGCCTCTCTCTAAGCCAATGTCAGCATATGAATGCATTGCCTTCCCCCCAACGTGGGGCATGACTTCTGGGAATGAACCTCCCTAGCAATGAGGGATTAATACCAAGTGCCAACTGGCAACACTATTGGAAAAATATCTTGAATAAAAGGGGGAAAAGGTAAAGAGAAATGAGTTCATGTGGCTAAGAGACTTCAAAGACAGTCGGGAGTTCATCCCAGAGGTAACGCTTACACACAACTCAGTAGGATCTCATAGAACACCAAAGTGGATATCACCCCACACAGAGGGCCTCCTGAGGGTTCTGGAGACAACCAGGTCCTATATAAGGGGGGGGGTAGCCCCCGAGATTGATGCCTTATCAGTGGGCTCTACTTTAGGATCTGTGCTCCTGAGAGTGACAGAGTTGGACTCAAATAAGCCCTCCCTGCACATGGTCCATCAGTCCCTTCTATTCAAACCTATATATGAGGCTGGGGGTTGTAGGTATACTTCCAGAGACTGGAGCCTCTGGCCTGCCTATGTGCCAGCCGTGCCTGGAATCTTGCTGGAGCCGCATATCCTAAACTACAGCTCAATGGACTCACCCAAATCACCTGGTGAGGAGATGAGGATGATGGACAACGGCCATACAGGGAATGGAGAGGGCCTGAAGCTAAAGGCAGTATAATTCCATCCACTATATCCATGGTATATAAGTCCACTCTCACCTGGAGATGGAGTAGACAACACCATTCAAGTCCCCTCAGGTTTGGGGGAAGATCTATGGACTTGACTGGACTTGGTGGTGTTCTGTCATAGACATATTGGGTTTCAAGCAATGGAAGAAATTATAACAGTGAGGTGGAGCCAGTGGCCACTGGACATTTTTGGGGCAGGGAGGGGAAGGGCAGTTGTAATACAGGGGCTTTTTTGGGACTTGGGGATTGTTGTGAGTGACGTTGTGGCGATGGATGTAGGCTATTTTACATCAGCGTATACCATGCTGAACTGTGTGGGAGAGAGTGTGGTCTACGATGTGAACTGTGGTCCATGCTTAGTGGCAAAGCCCCAGGATGTGTATATCCATTGCGGGTGATGTGCCACACTGATGAAGGATGTTGGTGTGAGATGTTATGGGAGGTATGGGAGGTGGAGATCATGGGCATCCCTGTAATTTTTGTGTAACATTTATGTAATCTAAGCGTCTTTGAAAATATATATAAAAAATAACATTTATGTAAGCAAATGCACATATATGCATATATATATATATATATATATATAATTTTACAAATATTGGTTTGTATTGTAAAATATTTTATTTTTATGCACAATAAAAATAAGTAAATAAATAAATACTTTAAAAAAGTCATTAGTTCTTGTTGTTATATAATCTACTGTAGTTATGAATTTTGTATAACATATTTAAATACTAATCAAAACTTTAATGCACTACATTGCATACTTAAGTAATTTAATAACTTGCATGTTACACATAAATGTATTTTATTATATGTATATATAAATCATAACATTTTTCATATTTCAGGAAAAATAATGGAAACTAAAATAGTGAGCACATCAAGGATGCTTTGTAACAAATTTAAAAAGATAAGGTACATTTCAAAAGGTGTTATATTCCTCCCTGGAGGAACTGGCCACTTTCCCTGGGACTGATGCATAAACCTTAAAATATACTGCCCAAGGAGTGTTGTGTTCTTTCCTGGGGAGGCTTGCCCCTTCCTCAGGAATTACAAAAATACTCATAATTTGATATATATAGTATCAAATTCATTAATCCTAAACACAGTCAACCAAAACTCTACTATCAGTTGCTAATTCAACACTTCTCAGCTAAAAGCTAAATATTGGTAAGTATATATATATAAAACTGCTCTCTTTATCTATTATTCTGTAACTTTGTTCAATATTATCTTAATCTTTTAATTGCATATGTTATTCATGTTTCTCACTCTAATTGTCAGTATAAGCTTATTAAACTAAATATACACATTAACATTTATCTTGTATCTATCCAGGACTCTAGCCAACAATAAGTTAAGTATATCAGTGTATCCCCTGGTTTGGTAAGCATGTGAATGTCTGTATACATATTATAAAAGATTGGAATATAACAGTTAAACCCCTGTTTATAAACAATCCTTCACTTATTTTTTATTCATTCTATTATTAACAAAAATACATTAACTAAATATCAATAAAAGGTTCTGCAAGGAGAAATATTCAATACACCCAACATGTGTCAATATTATGTCTTTAAGACTTTATGCCTTACTCATTCTGCCTTCCCACAAGCATGTATTTACCCTCATTGCAGCCCCCTCAAAAACACTTTTAACACAACTCTATAAACATCTCCAACATTCTCTTATCCAAGCAAATGTTGCCAGGGGTCAAGCTATTGTAGAAAAAAGCAATCACTTACTAAAATTAATGTTGCAAAACCAAAAAGGGGGAGATGGAAGAGAATCTACTAAAGACAAACTATCTAAAACATTGCTTACCTTAAATTTTCTTAATAGACAACAAATTTCTAATACCACAGCAGCAGAAAGACAATGGGAGTATAATAAAAATAATAAAAAGGAAAAAATGCAGACAACTGATATATTGGAAAAATGAAACAAACAATAAATGGGGAAAAGGAGGGGTAAAAATTTGGGGCCGAGGTTGTGCTCTTATCATTACAGAAACAGGAGAACAGCAGTGGATCCCCTCCAGAAAAATCAAACCTAAAGTTGAAGATGCTGCCAAAACTTAAACTATGGACATGGTGGTTTCACATTGGATTAATTATAGGTAAAGTAGTAGGTCAAAGTAATATACCATATCATAATTACACTTATTTGGCATACATAACCAACCCACCACTTTTAGAGCTGTTAACTTGGGCTGATGAGTTTTACCCAATTTATCTTAATCAATCTCACCATTTTCTGGGACCTATAGACTTATGGCTACCCCTAAAGCCAAAAGAAGAAGGGAAATTTATAGAAAATTTAACTTTATCTTTTATAGGCCACCCTCTGTATTGGACATGGTTCCACATGCATGCAACTTCAAAATCGCAGTGTAGTTTTAACAGAGAAAAATCAAACTTGAATTTATATTCTCATTTTCCCTTCTTTACCATGTAAATCAGAAAATATGGTAAATCTTACATGTCCCTCTCAAAACAGATTACTTAATGACAAATGACATATATCTCGTAGTTTTACAGAAGTTGTGTTGTTTAATGATTCCTATGGAATTGTAAAGGATTGGACCCTTATAGGAATGCAAAAGCCTGTTAAAAACACAACCATATCTTGGTTCATAAACAATTCAACCATAACCACTATGACAGTAATCCTTATTTCTGGAGTTTTAGTAATATGGCATTTACTAATGCCTCAATAAATTGGAAAAATCAAGGAAAATTTATCCCACAACCATAGGACACTAAACTTAACAAAACTCAAAATTATTTGTGGAAATTATCTTTGGAAACTGGTCCAATTTTTAAATGGTAAGGCATTAAAACTAATATTACCAGTTTAAAAAGAAAATCAACTCAATTTATTACAGTATGTGTATGAGATCCTATAGTTTTTATCATTGGAAAAGTAACTTTTGGTGAAAGGAACCTTAGCTGCTCCAATTGCTCTTTATTTACATATCTTCAGAATTCATATTTGCAGGAAAATCAAACTCTTTTCATAGCAAGAAGAAGAGGACTATGGTTACTGCTTCAGATGACCAGACATTGGCAGCAGTCTCCAGAATCCCAGTTGCTGTGGCATTTCCTTGATCATTATTTAAAAAGAACTAAAAGACTGATTGAAATTTTAATAGCAGGAAATTTGGGACTGATTGGCATCATAACTGCCACAGCCATCACTGGCACAGCCCTGCATCAAGGAGTCTAGACTCAACAGTATGTTAAGGACTGGCATAAAAATGCAAGTGAGATGTGGCATAGCCAGTCTGACATTGATATGGAACTGAATAATCACATGAATGATCTTGAAACAACTAGTATACATTTGGGTAATCAAATCTATAATTTAAACTTAAAAGCACTTAAATGTGATTGGAATGAAAGTTCTTTTTGTATTACTCCTTTGCCTTATAATAATAGTGAGCATGATTGGCAAAAGATAAAAAATCATTTGATTGGATATAAGCATAATATTTCTTTAGATATTTTAGAATTGCAGAAGAAAGCATGGAGCATGTCTCAAAATGAATTGAAAGAAACCCTGGTGCAGAATTTTGGAATGAATTGTCAGAAAACTTAAATACTGTCAATCCATTTCACTGGTGGAAACAAAAAACAGTTCAAATATCATTTTCGATTGGATTAGGGTTTATTGTTATCTGCATTTTAATTGTTTGTATTTTCAAGGGTAGAGTTATAACATATATTCATAGAAAAAATGAAAAATTAAATCAGATAAATGCATTTATGTTAAGAAACTCAGCCTTGAAAAACTAATTTTACATTATTTGTGGTAGAAAGTAGTATACTAATAACACCATGATTTTAATACTAATTATCTACATAAAAGCACACACATAAGGAACCTGAAGAAGTGTAAAATATAAATGAAATTGCCTTCTATGTAAGAGCCCAAAAGCTTGACTTGTAGCCAATGATCGGTAAGATTCTCAGAGGAGGACAACCTAAGACAGGCACGTCATAAGAGCCTATGGAAGAAGACAAGTGTGACAGGAGGTCACCTTGTATCATCTTATATAATGGTTCCTATGATCTTCACTTTAAAAATTAATTAATATAAAAAGGGGAAATGAAGGAGTTCAATTAAAGGCCATGACTACTGACAGAAAGCAGGCCACCTTGGTATGTATGGCACAGGCATCTCTAGTCTCAAGACACTAAGATAAGATCAGGTAGGAGCCTGATGGAGAAGCATTCTATGCTTCAAGGAGTATATCTAGTATATGTCAGATAATGATTAACAAGATCTGTTATGTGCAGGAATGTAAGGTGAACTGAACCATTAACCCTAAAGACTTGCTGACTTTAGTAACATGTAGCCCATCACATATCTATTATCTTTGCACATGCGCACACATATTTTCTTTGTTCTAAAGCTAAATAAAAGCCCTTATGCTTTATGCAGTGGTGCTCTCCTCCCTTTGGATGGAGGGTCCCCAAGCCTGGTTATTTTTTTCTCATCTTTACTCATCCTTGGCACCATTTTCACTGACCTAGTTCCAGAACATCAGCATATATATAGTAGAAGTTGAGAGCTAACAAAATAAATATACATAACATCATACAGGTATCCCATACATCAGCCTCCACCAGCTCCTTGCTCTTTGCTGATACATTTGTTATAAACTAGGCAAGACCATCATGAAAATATAATTACTCATTGTGGTCCTTACCTCACGTTGTGTGTGTTTCCCTCAACCCACCCTCCTTTTTTCTACAAATAAATTTTATAGAGACCTCATAATAAGGAATTCAATTGAAGCAAAGTGGTACAATTCATGGCATTTGCTTTAATCACAGAGGTTTTTGTTCATCACTTCAATCATTATTAAAGCATTTTCATTATTTCAATAATAATCAACCAAAACCAGATGCAAAATCTCACACAGAAATGACCCCTCTCTTAATCTCTCCATTTTCCCTGCTCTAGAGAGCTACTGTTTTTGGCTATTCTCACAGTAATATTTATTAGCTTTTTATGCCATTTTATTGAGATATATTATGGTACCATGTGGTCTAGGCAAAACCTAAAAGGAATTTTTTTTAAAGCAGTTAATAAGACCTTTAATGTAAAATTGTAAATCAAAAGAGAAAAGAGTTTGAAAGAAACAATAAACTTTAACAGAGAGTGTAAGTGAACTTCTGGTAAACCTGGAGTGCCATGGCACTGTCCTACCATGTCTGATGATCTCTTCCTGGATCCTTGGCTCACAGGCAGCTCTCCTTGATCTGGGGCTAGGTGGCTGGCAGCTCTATCAGGCATCCATGAAGCAGGAGGCTGCTGAAGGAATGGTGCACGCTGGGCTGGAGTGCACTTCAGGGCAGATGTCAGTGAGGACTGGCTCAAAAGGTGCTACCTCTAAAGGACAACCCCAGAAGCACAGCAGACCCAATCACACCACTGGGAAACCAAGTTACAGGTGTGTGTGTTGCGCAGAGGGGTCCCTTTAGTCTCCTGGGTCCCTGCGGAGTTCCTGGCAGAGTCATGGTCAACACTGTTGACAATGCCCACCCTTTCCACTTCCCTAAAATCACCCAAGAATCTCACTTTGGGTCTGTGTCATGGAGCCATGTGTTCAGTTGGGCCATGGGCAGCTGGTGAAAACCTCAGCAAAGAAAACCCTCCTGCAGGAATATTGCATGTTCTCCACCCAGACCCCATCCCTCTCTTGGAACCAGCAGGAGGCATTCCCAGGCAGTCCTATGCTTCTCAGTGGTGGCTGTTGGCTTACTGTTCTCCCTATGGAACTGGGTTAGAGACTTGCAGGAGTACAAACCACTCCACAGCGTTTCAGAGTTGTCAGGAGAATGGACCTGCCTGTCTTGGTTACTGGTTAAAATATTCCATGGGGAAATGGAAACTGGAACTTCAGCAATCTGAATGTTCTACTACACCTGGTGGAATGGATACATGGTATAAAATCTAGAATATCATACATGCTTTCTGGGAAACACAGAAAGAAAATAAAGAGAAAGTTGCTGAAGGAATATTCAAAGATATAAAGGCAGGAACCATCTCAGATGTAATGAAGGCATGTACATGCACAATCAAGGAACCCAGATAATCCTATACAGGGTAAAATCATAGAAAACCATGCCCAGACACATTGGGACCCCACAGTAAAATACCACAGATAAGGATAGAGTTCTGAATGATGTATGAGTAAAGCAATGAGTTTTGCTCAAATGAGTCCAAATAAGATTAAGCAACAATTTCTCACAGAAATCATGAATTTGGAAATCAAGAACCTTGATCATCACACCACTCCTTTGATAGGCATCAGAGCAAGCTATGAAAGGGCAGGAAGAAGGTGGAGGGAATGACCGAGAGAGAAGACAAATAAGAAAAATTTCCAGAAGGACATAGCAGATCATGTACAAAGTCATTAGAGCTTTCACTGCTCAATCCGAAGAATGGATTCCTGCTGTTTTTAAATCAACCGAGACCACGGCTGGCACTGCACTTTTGCTAGGTTAAAACTACTCTCAAGAAATTTCAAATATCTACCACCAGGCCTAGGTGGCCTCAGAAGTGAGGTGAATTACACTAGGATTCATTCCTAATGAGATTTCCACAAAAGCCCTCATGTTTGCAAAAGGAGCTGCATAGGTCTCAGTCAGCCAAGGGTCTAAGAATAAATGACCACAAAATGAGAAACTAGTTACACCTTAGGGTTGAGAGAGTCTATTCAACCCCATGTGACACCAGATATATCCATGCTTACCCAGGGATGGAAGTCCTGTTCAAGGAATGCTAAATGGGCCCACAGTCCCCTCAATCCAAAAAGCTCCCCGGAGAAGAGGCTAAAGCTGGTAGGAGCAGTTGCCACCTCCTCTATGCAGATCCAGGGAAATGCGACCACCTGGTGGTGCCAGTTGTCCAGCATGGTGATTGGCTCACTCCTCCTCCACCATGGGGATCCCCAGAATGTGTGGTTTGAGCTTATCCACTACCTGTTGTTTAGGGGCTCAGGACAGGGAGGCAGGTGGAGGGAATCTTTAGAATAATTATCCTAAATTGACAATCAGGCTGGATGGAACACAAAGGGATGAAATAAAAACAATGTCTTCCTAGCAACAGGGTCATGAACCTCTAATTCTGTTTAGAGGTCTTGGTCCAAATAAGATATATTATGAATAAACCGGGAGTCAAACTGATGATTACAGGGTAAAAGTAGTAATCACATGAGAAGCCTTGAAAAACAGACAACATCCACACCGAGAGTGACATGTTGATAATGGGAGATGAAGGAAAATGTGTGCCAAATATGCACTATGGGCCATGCTTGGTGGTCATAGTTAAATGATATTATCTCATAATCTGTAACAAACCTCCCATCATGGTGTGCTGTGTTGATGGAAGGCTGCTGTATTGGAGTCTTACAAGTTGCATGATTTTTTGTAAGTTCACATTCTGTAAAAAAAAAACATACTTTGAAAAATAAAAATTATGTGGGTTGGAGGAAATTACATTAAATATATGATATGCACTCTACTCAGTAGTAAGATATTGATGTTATCTTGTCAGACACATATTTTGTGCCTTTATACTAGAAAAAGCATTTTAAATGCATGTATTAATCAAAAGATAAATACACACTACTGAAAATGTAAGTTATTTTGTCAGATCCTTTGAAAAGTTCAGTCTTAAAACATGAAAGGCCTCAATGATTTAATTTACTGTTGAATGCAATTGGTACAAAAATTTCTATACAATTTTTAAATATTAATTAAATAGTGGTAACAACACATATTGGAAGCATAATGACAAGCTCAATGCAAAAGTTTTTTTCTGATTTTTAATCTTTGGATAAGCCCACTATTAAATCAGTAATTTTGAGGAGATCTTTGTGAATTATTTTATGAATCCATCCTCTACTCTTAGCCAGCTCTTCTTCTTCTTTCCCAGAAAGAATTTCTGCTTAGTCTTATAATTCTTTGAGATTTTCTCATGTAGAGAGGGATTCTGACCTGGTAACTGATATGTAAATAATTGCTGCTATGACACATTCTACTTCTATGAAACCATCTGCAATAAAATGAAAGTTATTCTTTGGGTTAAAAGTAAGGCTGAAAGCTCACAGGAAAACTTCCTCACAATGAAATGATGCACAGTCTCCAACATCCAACTCTGTCCCGATGGCATCCAGATCCCTCTAAAAACCACCAAGTGGGAAAAACATCTATAGGGTGAACAAGGAGACAAAACCCAATTTGACCATTCCCCAGGTGCCAGGCAGAGTGGCTCATAAGGGTCATGAGATGCATGGTCCAGTTTGAGGGTACAGCCATGCATCTCAATGCACACATGTACACAGCATCTAAATTTGAAGAACAACAAATGGAAGACTTGAATAGAGAAATAGGGAAATCCAAAACTTTTGTGTGTGACTATCAACACCCTCTGCTTGTAAAAACATTTTTTATAGAAGCTTACAATTCTACCTGTGCTTACAGCAAAATTATGTGCCTAATCAACATTGGGACATTTCAAAATAAGCATATGTAACATCATACATGTATCCCATGTATCAGCCTCCACCAACTCCTGGCTTTTTGGTGATGCAGTGGTTATAATCTAGGCAAGAGCATCATGAAAATATGACTGCTACGGTTGCACCTATCTCACATTAGGTATATTTCCCCCAACCAACGTTATTAATTTCTACAAATCAATTTTATAGAGGCTTAATAAGAATTCACCTGAGGAAAAATGTACAATCCCTGGCATTTGTTATAATCACAGGGCTCTATGTTCATCAATTCAATCATTACTAAAGCATTTTCACTCTTTTAGTAATAATGACACCAACAAAACCAGACAGAATCATCTCCTTTCTTAATCTCTCTGTTTCCACTGCTCTACATTGCTGCTATTTCTGGCTATTCTTGCAAATATATTAACGGGTCTTTAAGCAATTTTATTGAGATATATTCCCATACCATGTGGTCTACCCAAAACCTAAAAGAATGCTCTTTTCAAAGCAATTAATAAGTCCTTTAATGTAAAATTGGAAAACAAAAAAGAAAATAATTTGAAAGATAATATAAATTTTACAAGAGAGTGCAAGGGACCTTCTGGGATCCCTGGATTACCATGGCACCATCATACTAGGGCTGCCATTCCCTGCTGGAAAACTTGGCTGGTGAGCAGCTCTCCTTGACATGGGCCTGGGTGGCTGGCCACTCTGTGATGCAGCACTGGGGCTCTAGTTTTTCTTTCACAGAAAGATTCTGAGTAGTCTCATAAATCTTTGAGATTTTCTCTTGTATAGAGGGATTCTGAGGCAGTTACACATATGTAAATAAATGCTGTGAGGTCACATTCTACTTTGAAATCAGTTGAAGTAAAATGTAATTTATTCTTACAGCAAAAGAAAGGCTGGCAGCTCAATGAAAATCTCCCTGACAACAAAATAATGCACATTTCCTAAACTCCAACTCTGTACCAATGGCATCCAGATGACCCTACCCACCACCAGGAGAGGAAAAACATCCATAGACTGAACAAGGGCACAAAATCCAATTCGGCTATTCCACAGATATCAGGTAGAGTGACTCATAATGGTCAAGAGATGCATGGTCCAGTTCGAGGGAACAGCCATCCTTCTCAATGCACATATGAGCACATCCTCCAAATTTAAAGACCAAAAAATGGAAGACATGAATAGAGAAATAGGCAAATACAAGACTTTTGTGTGTGACTATCAACACCCTCTGTTTGGAAAAATATTTCTTATTGAATTGTGCAATCCATACCTGAATGAACAGCAAAATTATGTGTATATTAACTGCTAGGACTTTCCAAATAAACACGTGTAACATAGTAAAGGTGCCTCATAGAGCAACTCCTTGTTTTGTGGTGAAACGGTTGTTAAAAACTAGGCAAGGGCATCATGAAAATGTAACTACTAACTGTAGACCCTATCATCCATCGGCAGTATTTTCTCCAAAACAACTTTTTTTTTTCCCTACAAATCAATTTTATAGAGACTTAATAATAAAGAAATCAACTGAGGCAAAGTGTACAATCCGTGATATTTATTGTAACCAAAGAGCTTTGTGTTCATCAATTCAATCATTATTAAAGCATTTTCATTATTTACATAGAATTAACAACAAAAACCAGACTCAAAAGGTCACACATAAACGTCTCCCCTCACAATCTTGCCATTTCCCCTGCTATACACAGCAGCTATTTATGGCTATTCTTACAGTAATATTTATCAGTTTTGAAGCCATTTTATTGAGATACTTTCCCATGCCATGAGGTCTAGGCAATCCCTAAAAGGAGATTTTTAAAAAATGCAGTTAATAATACCTTTAATATAAAACTGAAAAACGAATGAGAAACGAGTTAGGAATTACAAATTTTAAAGGAGAGTGTAAGGGATTATGCTGTAAGCCTGGAGTGCCATGGGACTGTTCTTTTATTGCTGCTGGTTTCCACCAGGTCTCTTGGTCTGTGAGAGGCTTTGCTTGACCCAGTGCTAGGTGGCCAGTGGTTCTTTCAGGGAGCAGATGGCCCACACTGGTGGTGGTTGGGAACATGGTGGATGCCTGTGAGATGGGCTCAGAAGGTGTGACTTTGAAAGGACATTCTCAGGGTTGGACCAGACACTAACACAGCACTGGGTGCCCAGACAACCTGGCATATATGTTGGGGTGATGGATACCTTTAGCCCCTGGGTTCCTGTAGAGTTCCTGGCAGAACCATGGTCAACTCTATTGACAGAACCCACAACTCTCCTTTCCTAAAGTCACCCACAGAAACAACTTTGGGGCTGTGTCACAGAAACCTGTGTGCATTAGGGCCATGGGGAGACAGCATGAAACTTAGACAACAAAACTTTCCTGCAGGGACATCGCTGGTGTCTCCACACTGACCCCACACCTCTCATGGAACAAGGCAGTTGCCATTTCTCAGGCAGTGCTGTGAATTTTTGGTGGCAGCTGTTGCCTTACTATACTCCCTATGCTACTGGATCCTAGATTTGGAGAAGCACAGACCACTGCAGATAAATGGATCTGCCAATCTTTCCTAGTTGTTAAAACATTCCATGAGAAAATGGAAACTGGACCCTCAGGATTCTGTATGTTCTTCTACACCTAGTGGAAAGGACATATGGCATAAAATCATGAATTAGGCACATGCTTTGTGGGATACACAGAAAGAAAATAAAGAGAAAGTGGCAGAATGAATATTCAAAACTATAATGGCAGGAAACATCTCAGATATAATGAAAGGCATGTGCATGCACAATCAAGGAACAGTAAGAACCAAATACAGGATAAAATCATAGAACATCATGCCCAGACACACAGGAATCACACAGTAAAATGACATGGGTAAGGAGAGAATTCTGAAAGTTGCAAGAGTAAAGCAATGTGTCTCATCCAAGTGAGTCCCAATAATTTCAAGCAACAATTTCAATCATGAAGACAAACATCAAGAAAACAAAAGGGCAAATTAAGAGGCAATAGTTCAAGGGTTCACAGAAAATGAGTCACTTCTAATATTATATCTAGTTCAGACAGGCTTTTGAAAATGAGGGGAAGATTAATTTGGCATACCTATATTAAAACAAACAAACAAACAAAAAATCCTGTGGGAGTTTTCTACCACTTGTGCTGCCCTACAAACAATTTTAAGCAAGTTTTTCAGAGAGAATTGAAAGGGCATTCAATGGTGGGTCAAATTACATAAAAATTTAAGAACTCTCATAAAGTCAATTATTTCTCAAATTAAAAATAACAGTAATAATGTATTGAGTTTTGGTAGGTAACTCTATATTTTAAAATCTCTAAAATTCAAGTGCATAAAATTAAAGATCACCGACGGTTGTGCATATAAAAAGCATGAACAGAAAATATGTAAGAATTAAAACAAGAAGAGGCATTTCAGAAGAGAATAGGAAGGGTATACATGTGTATGGACTACAGTTAACCGTATAATAATAAGAATCTAGGTTTATTAATTGTAACAAAGTTACCATACTAATGGAAAATATTCATGATAAGGGAATCTATGCAAGTGGGTGTGAGTATACGGGAACACTGTTCATTCTACATGATTTTTCTGTAACCCATAACAGGTATACTTAAAAATGAAACTGTATCCTAGGAGAAGAAAAACACTATATACTGAAAAATCATTCAAAGACAAAGTCAGCAATTAAATATATATATAAGAGCAGTTATATATATATATATAATATTTATATATATAAATATAAATAAAATATAAATATATTTTATATTTTAAAATATAGGAACCAAAAGGTGAAAAATTGAAGGGAGAAATAGATAGCGATATATTACTAATAGGAGAATTCAATATACCACATTCAATAAAGGATTGACCCTTTCAACATAATTTCAATAAGGAAAGAGAGCAATATAAAATGTAAATGATAAGGAAAATAATTGGTGGATATACAGAAATTCTCTATTTTCTGCAAAAATATTTCTTAAATCACTGCTCTAATAATAACATAAATAAAATGAAAATAACTACTAAATTCATGGTGAAATGTGTTTCAAGAGAAACATTAACTTTAGAAAAATTGTCTCCTACACATGAGCTTAAGTACTACCCAAGAATTTACCTACCATTCTGAAAGGATGCGATATATTAATAAATGTGGTTTATTTAAGGATTGTAAATCATTCTGTGAACAAATATTTTCCAGTTGAACTGTACTTGATGATACATACCTAATAGAATAAAAATGTATTACAAAAAAATAAAGGGTCAGAGAGTGTAAGGCCAGGTTACATACCATATAATCCATGATAAGTAATACGCTGTAGAGGAAGAAACATTTAAATGTTACTAGTATTTCTGACATCATAGAAATCAATGATGACATAATACTGTTTTCTATATTATAGCCCTAGCTATTGGACACTTCTCCAAGGAAGAAATACAAATGGCTGAAAAGGACATGAAAAGATGCTTGACATTGCTAAGAATTAGGGAAATGCAAATCAAAACTATAATGAGATACCATCTTACACCCATTAGAATGGTGGCTATTAAAAAAACAGAAGACTATAAGTGTTGGAAAGGATGTGAAGGAATGGGAACGCTAATCTAATGCTAGTGTGATTGTGGAATGGTCCAGTCACTGTGAAGGACAGTATGGGGATTTTTCAACAAACTGTAGATCTTCTGAATGATCCAGCAATTCCACCGCTGGATATATACCCAGGAGAATTGAAAGCAAAGACACGAACAGATATATGAACATCAATATTCATAGCAGCATTGTTCACTATTGCCAAAAGTTGAAATCAGCCCAGATGCCCATCAAAAGATTAATGAATAAACAAAATATGGTACATACATATAACGGAATATTACTTAGATGTAAGAAGAAATAAAGTGCTCACACATAGGAAAACATGGATGAATCTTGAAGACCTTATGTTGCGTGAAGCAAGCCACGCACTGAAGGATGAACAGTACATGAACTCACTGATATGATTTAAGGAAATTGAACAGTCTCAGAGAGCTATTGTCTGAAAGATAGGTTTACAAGAAAGAGAAAGAGAAAGGTTTGTGAGCCATCACCTCTATAGATGTAATCTATAGTAAAGAGATAGAATATAGTTTCATATTGAAGGGATAGGACAGGAGGGTATTTATATGTTTGCTTGGATGGTGCAGGGTTGACAGGTGTGTAGATGGAGAAGGGTGGGTTAGAATACCCATGATACTGGTGGGAGAGTTGGGAGAGGGACCAGGTGAACACTTGGAATTTGTGGGTATGAGTTTGAAAGTACAGAGGTGATAATGTTCTTATGGAAATATAACAAAGAAGGGTCACTGTTTTAGGGTGTTGTTTGTGGGACATTTGGGACAGAGCACACCATAAGCAGGCTTCCAGGGAGTATGTGAGTGGTCATTCTGTCACAATGCGTTGTATCAGTGGGTGGAGACCCACATAATGAGCTGGAAGGAGTTGGACTCACAACTTTGGGAGGACCGATTCATTCAGAAATAGACAGGTGGAGGTCTCTCAAGAGCAAGGCAGTTCTTATAGGGGAGGACAAACCAGTGTGTCAAGATCTCTTGTTGCATGTAACTATGAATCTTGTCATCCAATGAGAAAAGCCAGGGGATCATTGCAGGCCCCAGGAGAATGGGGAGGAGGGAACAGAATAGATCAAACAGGGAGTATTTAGTGCTCAGTGGAAATGTTCTTCATTACCTTACACTGATGGACCCAGGACATGGTAAATATAATCAAAATTTATAAAAGTGTATGGTCTAAAATGTAAACCATACTGTAAACCATTGACAATGTTTAGTAGCTATTTTTCACTATTTGTATATCAATTATAGCAAAGCTACCATCCACATATAAAAAGGTAATAATATGGGGTGATGAAAGGGGGAAGAGTTTGGGTATATGAGAGTCTCTTGTATTCTGTGCATGACTTTGCTGTGTCCCAAAACTTCTTTGAAAACAAAATTAAAATAGTGAGATATGCGGGAATGAGAAGGGGAAGGTACCACAGTACAGCTTGAACACCAGACATTGCAGTGATAAAAAGCAAAATGTAAAAAAAAAATTTTTTTTTTATATTTTTCATTTTTTAAATATCCCAATTTTTAATTTAATTTAATTTTTATTTTTTTAACTTTTCATGTATTTTATATATTACATTTAAACTTATCATTATTATTTCATTTTCCTATTAATTGCATTTGGCTGTTGTGTTGGCTTCATCTTTAAAGAAGCTAATGATCACAGAAGAGTTTCAATTGTGGTGGGAGAGGATCATTGGTGGGGGATGTCAGGGATGGGGTGTGCATTGGAGAAAGTTCACCTGAACATACTTATAAGGTATATAAAATTGTTCAAATGTTCATGGGGCATTGTCACAGTGGGTGGAAAATCACTGAACAAATGGGAGAATACTGAATTCCCATCCTGAAGAGCTCTGCCACATTCTCTATGAGAGCAGCAACAGTCTCCCAAGTGCAGAGCAGTGTCTGGCAAAGGAGAATGATCCACTGATGGGCTCTTGTTATTGATGACTAGCCTTATGAGTCTTTGCTCTTGAAATGGAAATTTAGCCTATTGTTATGGGGTGCCTAAGGGTTGCCTCCTGAGACCCTCCTTTTTGCTCAAATGTGTCTTCTCTCACAGCCAAACTCAACATATGAATGCATTACCTTCCTCCCAGCATGGGACATTACTCCTGGGGATAAGCCTCCCTGACACTAAGGGATTAATACCAAGTGCCAATTGGCTATGTGACTGGAAAAAGACCTCAAATAAATGGGGGAAATGAGTTCATATGGCCAAGAGACTTCAAAGTGAGTTGGGAGGTCATCCCAGAGGTAACACTTATGCACATCTCAGTAGGACCTCATAGCCTTCCAAAGCGGATATCACCCCATATAGTGGGGCTCCTGAGGACTCTGGAGACACCCAGATCCTATGACACGGTGGATAGCTCTGGAGTTTGTTGCCTTGCCAGTAGTCCCTAATTTGGAATTTGTGCTCCTGAGAGTGAGAGTTGGACTCAATTATGTATTACCTGCACATGGTACATCTGTCCCCTCTATTCAAACCTATACATAATGCTGGAGTTTGTAGGTATACATCCAGACACTGGAGTCTTTTGGCTGTCCATGTGCCAGCTGGGCCTGGAATCTTGGTGGAGCTGTAACTCCTATTCTCCAGCTCAATGGACTCACCTAGGACACCTGGCAGAGAGATGATGATGGACAACAGCCTTCCCAGGGAATGGAGAGAGTCTTTGGTTGCAGCCAGGATAATCCCATCCATTTTGCCCATGGGATATAAGCCCCCTCTCAGTTGGAGGTGAAGTGGACATCACCATTCCAGACTCCTCAGGATTGGGGGTAGATCTATGGACTAGAGAGGACTTATTGGTATTCTATTATAGATATATTATGATTTAGTCAATGGAAGAAATTAAAACATTAATGTGGAGCCAGTGGTGACTGGATGCTCTGGTGACAGGGAGAGGGAAAAGCAGTTGTATACAGGGGCTTTTTTGGAACTTGGGAATTGTCCTGAGTGACATTGCAATGACAGATTTAGGCCACTTTATATCATTATATAACATGCAGAACTGTGTGAGATAGTGTGTTCTACAGTGTGAACTATGGCCCATGATTGGTGGCAGGGTCCCAGGATGTGTTTATCCACTGCAGATGATGAGCCACACTAATGAGGGACATTTATGTAGGAGGTTGTGGGAGGTGTGGGAGGTGGGGCATATGGGAATCCCTATATTTTTTTGTGTAATATTTGTGCAATCTAAGTACCTTTTAAAAAAATAAATAAAATTTATTATATATAAAAAATGTCTGCCAAATATGCACCCTGGACTGAGATTAGTGGTCATAGTCTGATGAGAATATCTCATAATCCTTAAAAAATTTCAATCCCAGTGTGGTGTGTTGATGGAAGGCTGTTGTATGTTGAGTCTTACAATATGCATGATTTTTTTTTTAAGTTCACTTTCTATAATAAAAATACACTTAAAAAAATAGTAGTCTCGCTTAGAGAAAATGACATTAAATGTATGAAATGTACTCTATTCTGGAAAAAGCGGTTGACAATATTTTTTTGTCTACATATTTGGTGACTTTCAAATAGAATAACCATTTTCAGAATGCCTGGCAAAATTCAAATTTTGAAAATGACCCTTAAATATCTAATATCATTTGGATATAATTTTTTGCTAAGAATGAGTGCATTATTCAAAAGATCAGTACCCACTACATGAAAACATAAGGCATTTATTTAGATACTTTGAAAAATAGTCTTGAAACATGAGAAGGCCTCAAGAATTTCATTCACTGGTCAAGATAGTTGGTCCAAAAATTTCTTTAGAATTTTTAAAAATTAATGAAATAATTAATTTTTACTGCACTTACTGGGAAAATAATGATAACTTGATTCAAATGTTTTTCTCTGGTTTGTAATCTTTGAATAAGCCTTCTTTTGATTGAGTTAGAAAATATCTTTGTGAATTAATTTATAAAGCTCTCCTCCAATGATAGCAAGCTCTAGTTTTTCTTCACTGAATGCATCTCTGATTAGTCTCATAATTCTTTGAGATTTTCTCATGTATGGAGGGATTCTAACGCGGTATTGTATATGCAAATAAAAGCAGTTAGCTCATATTCTACTTCTTTGAAAGCATTTGAAATAAAATGAAAGTTATTTTTACAGTAAAAAGTAACACTGACAAGTGTCAGAAAAGCTTCCTCACAACAACATGATACCTAGTGCCCAACCATAAATTCTGTCCCAATAGCATGCAGATGCCTTGTGCACCACCATGAAGGAAAGAACAAGTCCCATCTTGACTATTCCCCGGATATCAAGCAGAGTGGCTTAATGGTCAAGGGAGGCATGGTTCTTTCTGTGGGGTACAGCATTCCATCTTGATGCATTCATGAGCACAGCCTCCAAAATTTAAAGGCCAAACATGGAAAACCTGGATATAGAAATAGGCAAATCCAAATCTTTTGTGTGTGACTATCAACACCCTCTTTTTGTAAGTATATTTTTTATTGATGTGTACAATTCATACTTAAGCATATGGCCACATTATGTGCATAATAAAACATTATACAGGTATCACAAATATTTGCCTCCATGAACTCCTTGCTTTTTGGTATTTCATTTATTTCAAACTAAACAAGAGTATAATGAAAATATGATTAATAACTCTAGTCCATATCTCACATTGAGAGTATTTCCTCCAACCCTGCCTATTTTTTTCTACAAATCAATTTTATAGAGACTTAAGAATAAAGAATTCAATTGAGGCAAAGTACATTTTCCCTGCTCTACATAGCTGCTATCTCTGGCAATTCCTGCACTACTCTTTATTAGTTTTTTAAGTTGTTTTAAGGAGATCCATGTCCATAATATGTGGTGTAGCCAAATGCAAAATGAATGTTTTTAAAAAGCTGTTAATAAGACCTTTAATGTAAAACTGTAAAATGAAAGAGAAAATTGTTTGCATGAATTTTTAAATCTTAAAAGAGAGTGCAAGGCCAGGTTAGTTTTAATATAATCCATTATAAGAAATACACCACAGAGGAAGAGACATTGAAATGTTAGTTATAATTCAGACATAATTGAAGTCAATGATAACATAATTCCTATTTGTATAAACACTGCTATTGTACCCAATAATCTTCAAAAATGACATAAATTACTGATTTAGTAATTCTATTTTCATTTATACCATATTTAGTTGTGGATTATCAAATTCTTATTTGCAAATTCTTCATATCTTGTTGGAATGAATTACTGCAGACCACAATAGGACATCTCAAACTTTTATGGGGCCAAAAAACTCAAAATCTTTTTCAACATTCCTCCTTTGAAATCATTTTTGACTCAGATGGACTATTTAATTAATGAGTATGCATTAGTTAGCCAAAAGGTAAAATAATGTACCAAAAAATATATCTCTTCTGCAGTTTTTGTTTATTAAAAACAGATGTTTCTTTCTATACTGATACAGAATCCTGATCATCACACAACTCTTTCAATAGGCATCAGAGCAAGCAACCAAAGAGATGGTTGGAGTGGAGGAACAGAGAGAGAGAAGGAAAATGGAGAAAAATGTCCAGAAGGACATTGCAGAGCATGTACAAGGTCATTACAGCCTTCTCTGCTCAGTCAGAAGAATGGATTCTTGCTGTTTTTAAGTCTACCCAGAACATGGCTGGCATGGCCCTTATGCTAGGTCAAAATCACTCTCAAGGAATTTCAAATAACTACAAGAAGTCAGAGGCGAACTCAGAAGAGATGAGAATTAAATTATTATTCAATCTTAATGAGATTACAAGGAAAATCCCTTGTTTGCAAAAGGTCCTCCTCAGATCTCAGTCTGCCTAGTGTAGAAGCAGAGATGACTTTAAAAATGAGAAAATATTTGCACCTTAATGATGAGCCAGTCTATGCAAATCCATATGACAATAGATATATCCTTCCTTACCCAGGAATGGAAAACCTGTTCAAGGAATGCTAAATTAGCATGCAGGCCCTTGGTTCAAAAATGGCTCCTGGCAGAGGAGGCTGAAAGGGTAGGAGCAGACTGCACCTTGACTTTGGGTCTAAGGAAATGCAATGACTGCTGGCCCTGGACAACAGGCATGGTCATTCCATTCACCCCTCATCCATCATGAGTATCCCTAGTGGGCATGGCCTGAATATATAACTGCTCAATGTTTTGGGGCCAAGGGGAAGGGGGGCATTTGGGAGGGAATCTTTGGAATAGAATTCTCCTAAATTGCTGACCAAATGGAACAGAACACAAAGGAATGAAATAAAAAAGGATCTCTTTTTACAAACAGGGTCAGGAAGCTCTAATTCTGTTTTGAGGTGTTCCAAATATAGATGTATTGTGAATAAACCAGGAGTCAAATTGATAATTATGGGTGAAAGAACTAAACACATGAGAAGCAATGAAAATGGGCAGTCTCCACACCAAGAATTACATTTTGATAATGGGAGAAAATGAACAAAGTGTGCCAAATATACACTATGGACCATGATTAGTGGCCATAGTCTGATGATGTTATCTCATAATCTGTAACAAAGCTTCAATCATGTTCTGGTGTGTTGATGGAAGGCTTTTGTATGTGGAGTCTTCCTATGTATATGTTCTTTTCTAAGTTCACATTCTATAATAAAAATATACTTTAAAAATAATAATAGTGTGGGTTGGAGGAAATTACATTAAATGTATGATATGGACTCTGCTCAGTAATAAGATATTGATGATATTTTTTCATGCACATATTTAGTATGATTCAAATAGAAAAACCATTTTTAAAATACCTGGTCTAATGCAAACTTTCAAAATGACTCTTAATATCTAATATTGTTTTAATATAATTTTTCCATAGAATTACTCAAAGATAAATACACAGTACTTGAAAATGTAAGATATTTAGTTAGCTACTTTAAAAAGTACAGTCTTTAAACATAATAGGCCTCAATGATTTCATTTAGTGATGAATGCAATTGGTACAAAGATTTCTGTATAATTTTAAAAAATTAATTAAATAATGGTAACTACACTAACTGGGAGAATAATGATAAGCTAGTTCCAAATATTTTTCTCTGATTTGTAAATCATTGAATGAGCCCACTTTTGACTCAGTAATTTGCAGGAGGTCTTTGTGAATTAATTTATGAATCTGCCCTCTATTGTTAAGAAGCTCTCATTCTTGATTCACAGAAGGCTTTCCTGATTAGTCTCATAATTCTGAGAGTTTTTATTATGTATGTAGGCATTCTGATGTGGTTACCCATATGTAAATAAGTGCTGTTATGTCACATTCTACTTCTTTGAAAGTAGACCAGACATTTTACCAGATTCCTCCTACAGACTCTCCAAAAAATGTCTCTCTAAAAAGAGACACAATAAACATAAAAATAATAAAAATAATAATAATAATAAAAATTGTGTTGTTTTAGGATACTTCTTGCCTGTGGTATCCAAAAAGTTCCATTCTTCTGGATACCATCTGCTCAAAAAAAAGGAGTGAGACATGACCTGCTATCCCACCTGACACATAATCAGTGAACAGAAAGACACAGGATTTGATGATGATTTTTAAATGAATGTTCTGGTGATTTTTGCCTTAGGTTCCTAACCAATGATGTGGCATCATGAGAAAAGAAAAGAGAATTAAAATGAAGAAAATGTTTAGGCAGAATATATCCATGGTGCTGACATGGGTGATCTAGGGAGCTTTCTTTAGGTTGGAGATACTTTGCTTAGCAGCCCTGACTCATGAGGCAGCTGCAATAAATGAGTTGAACTATATTAGCAAGCAGGTAGTCATCACTGTGTGATACAGCTTTGTATTCATTTTGAGGAACCCCAAGTAAAATGTGAAATGAAGTAATTTATCATTTATTCTTTTCAAGAGTAAATGCAAACTACATGGCTTCCTAACACTGGCACAGCCACAAAAAATATAGAATTCAGCTGAGAGGTATAGAAGTAATGGGAAAAGAGGGCACAGCAGTCCTTGGGTCTGAAACAGTCCAGGATCCCTGTGAACAATAGATAATGGTATCCAGCAGGAAGCTCTTGAGCTCACCTGTGGTGATTCCACACTAGAATGTGTCCCAGTGGATTCCACTGGTCTTTACTGAAGGGTGAGGAAATGCCCAGTTTTCAAATCTGTCAGGAAAATATCCCATTTGTTTCTAAACCCAATCACAGCCCTTGAAAAATCATCAGAGAATGATTTTTCCCCATGACTGACACATTTTCAATAAAGCAATTATCCCAGGTACAGAGAATAATGTCTCATGTGAACACTGAATTTTGGCTTTCAGGGTTGCCCTGTGACTTGATTCTTATGCCTCCAGCTAGAAATGTGCTGCTTACATTAAATTTCTGAATTCAAGTGGACACGGCAGATTTCACCATGAGATGTCTGGTTCTAGAGTCCTGGTCCCTGATGGCCATTCTGCATCTTTACTCTTGATCTGAGTCTACAATAGGACTTCACTGGACCAACTTCTCTTGTGACTAGGCTTCAACCATGGACTTGTGTTTGGATCCTATGTTGTGTGCCTTTAGGCCTGAGGGAAAATTCACAGCCAGTTTGCAAAGTGAAAGAGGAAGAGATTTCGGTGGGAGAGTGGGGGTGGTGTGATTTTTCTTCCAATTCACAGAGAGCACCAGGAGCACCACTTGGGCCTTCGGAGGGGGAAGTGACTGCTCTGAGTGGTGGCACAAGTGTTGTGCCAGACTTAAGGAGAAACAATCTACTTCCTCAGCTTGATGGCTGAATATTGGTGCTGATGGTTTGAACTTCCATTGAAAGATTCTCTTGATTTAAGGCTTGTGTATGAGATTTTCTGAACAGGATGACCATGCCCCTGGGCCCCTCTCACTGCCACTGCTTACCCAGGGTGTGTATTCTTACCAAGAATAACTTGTGGAGGGTTTTATCTCAGTGATTTCTGCCACCATTTTCCTCAAATTTTCCTTTCCACCATCCTGAAGTTAAAAATGCAATGAAACATTGAAATGAAACCCAATTTGCTTTGTTTTACAGACACATCAGAAGAAAAGATATTTAAAAAATAATTTGTAGAGGACTTTATTTCATAAGTCCTTAAAAATATTCAAATATCTTACTCTAGCATAAAATATGATCCCTCAGTACACTAACTGGCATAATAAGTTAGAAAAAGTAACATGACAATAATTTTATACTGTGACCTTTCATGTTTTCATGTACTTGTGACCTAGTTTCATGGTCACTAACCTGAGCCTCCAGACAAACGAAAAAAATAATTTTTTCTTCAAAAAGGCTGACTTTTTTGTGTATATACTTTGGTATTGTATCTTACAATGGTAATTACAAAAGCTTACATCTTCCAAAAAACCATAACACCATAAAATATGGTAAACATAAACACACACAAATACATCCAAACAAATGTTTAAGAGAAAAACTAGCAAACATTGGCTGACCACCCTCAAGAGTGGAAACACCAAGGTAAAGGATATAGAAAGAAAAGGAAAGCACATTTAAGCCTTTTCCAGTGGCAAAATATAGGGTAAAATGAAAAACCAGGAAATGCTAACATCTGATAAGATGCTGACAATTAAATAGATTTTATTTTGGCATGAATTTGATATTTTAGAAATGATCCTTAAATGGATATAAAGATGTGCCCATTATTGAACTAATTACAGAATGAAGGGTGAGTTTCATTTCCCAAAAATGAAATCAAAGGAAAATGCAGGCATCTGTAGCCCTGCACCCCACCTCTGAGCAACAGGCTGTATTCTGAGTGCCAACCCTACCACCCAGAACCTGAAACAAGCCCAAGCTGGAGAGACAGACAGGCCAGAGGCTGGGAGTCTGTATCCCATAGGCAACCAAGTGTTCCCTCAAGGTATTCTCCAAGTCCTCGCTGCCCACCCACCAAACCACAGTGAGGGTGAGTGAGCCATCACACTCCTTGTCTGTTCTGCTGGTCTTTGTGTACCCCCTACAGGTTAATTTTGTAGAGGCACATAACATTGACCCTCTCTGTGAAGGTAGCTTTGGGGAGGGTGTGACCCCATGGGGTTGGAATGCCCTTTGTCTTCAGCCTTGGTGGGATTTGAGCCTGCAAGTGTTGGAGGATGGATGGAGCCCTGGTCCCTAAGATTCTGTGGCCTGTGTCCAGGGATGAAGTTCCAAAGTGAGCCCTGCCTTCTAGTCATCACTCCTAAGGCACCAGAGCAGTGAGTGAAGCCATCTAGGCTTATGAAACCTGACCTGACACCACCTAAATTCTATCAAGCATCCCCAGGGATACCACATGGAGAAGAATAGCCACCCAAGTGAACTTCTGTATTCCAAGGAGACTGACTGATGGGGAAGATGGGTAATTGTACACAGCCAATGTTAAAAATAATACAAATGTAAATAAAGACATGCAATTACTATAAAGCTGGTGATTTTTTCCATTATACATTTGTTCTCTTGAAACATTGCCATATGGAAGAAGACTGAGGACCAAGCTCCTTTATAGATCAATATATAGATATAGATAACACATGTATATATATTTTTATTAGTTAGAACATTTCAATAAGTTTGCTCATGAGAAATAATTTGCCAGTGATCTTCTCATAGAAGTTAGAATGGGGAGGTCATACAGAAGGAGTTAATTTTAATTTTGACTTTATACACTTTTCATAGCATGTTCCTGATAAGACTGCTCCTTTCTCCCCCAATCCACATTCTTTGAAGATACCCTAAGTATCTCTGATCTGTCTCTTGGTTTCATTAACTGGAAGATATTCATAGAAATTTCTCTAGAAAGGGGACACTTTCCTCTCAGTTATGGGAAAGTTATCTAAGCAGGATCTCTGATCAAATTATCTGTCAGGAAGTGTTGGTTTGATTTTGATTTTGTTTATATGGATTATTTTGTGATTTTTATCCCATTCTCTTCCTCATGGTGTAAATCATTTTTGGACAATGGTGACAAAGTATGAATTTCTAGATAAACAGTATATTTATTAGACCACTCCAGCAGTCTTAAGTTCAGCAAATAATCATTTTAATGATACCATTCAAGAAAATGAAAGGACTCAACTAGAACTTCCAGCTATCCTTAATGGTGTTAAAACATTTCAACCCAAATATGAATTGCCTTAATATTAATATTTGCTTATGATTTACAAACAAATAAGTGTATGTCAGTGATGTTGGGAACTGTGGATGTTTGCTGTGTTTGGGAAATTTAGTTTAAACAAATTTATTTTCAGCAAATTGTTAGTAGACAATATGCTGTGTTCAGTAAGTGTGATGAAGCTGACATTGTAGTGGAGACAACTTTGTAGATGCAAAGATAAATCACATGTCCTGTAAAATACAGTTTTTAGAATGCCCAGCTCACTTATTCTTAGAATTACATTCATACATTCTCTTTCTGCAAAAATTTGAAGTAAATTAACACAAAGCTAGCAATACGCATGAATTCATTTCTGTTTTCACAAAAGTTTCCTGTGCTTTCCTAACACCTTTTGATCCAGAAACTTCATTTATGGTTGTATTCCATTCCACTTAAGCATAGTTTAAATGATATATTTCCTTGTTTCCATTTCCCCATGAAAACTTGTTTACACACACACACACAAATCATCTTTTATGTCTAAGAGGAGTAGATGTAAGCAAGGAGCACTTTCACAGGCCCAGCTCTGCCTCACTTTGAGCACTTGGGCCTGGGGATAATTACTGAAACTCTCTGTGTTATTTCAACCGACATGGAAAGGAAAAGATGAGTGATTGATTTTAAACTTCCTGGTTGTCAATTGAAAATTCCAACCTTAAAAAGTCACATATTTGGTGATTCCATTTATATAACACTCTTGAAATGACAAAATTATAGAGATGAAAGCAAATCAGTGCTTCCAGGGATTAGGAATGATGAAGATGGGGTGGGGGTCAGAGGAAAGTGGGTAAGAGGTAAGGACTGAAAAGTTCTGTACCTTGATAACATAGTGGTTAGATAAACTGACATCAGTGAAAAAAAATGGAAAAGAATCTATGCACACATTATATCATTTTTATTTCCTGGCTTTCATATTCTTGTATAGTCATCTCAGAAGCTACTATTAGTGGAAAGTGGGTAAAGGGTATATGGGACATCGCTATATACTATATTTACAAACTCCTCTGAATCTATAATTATTTCAAAATAAAAATAAACAATAAATTGCAATATACTGCAATGAAATTATATCAAAATAAAAATACTATTTACAAGAGGATCAAAAATATAAAATAAATACATCTATGAATCTGAAAGATGACAAGGTCAGTATAGTGAACACTTATTTTTAAAACCTTTCTTGCTAGGGCCCACACATGGGGTGAGCCTCCAGGCCCCATGAGCAGGTGTCCTGCCAGGTCCCATGTGTGGGTGCACCACCAGGCCCCATGAGACACATGGCAAGACTATGACATAAATAACAGAAGAGTGACACAAGGGAGATCCAATATGAGATGCAGCAAAATACCAGGAACTAAGGTGGTGCAGGCAGTAGGATGCATCTCTCCGACATCAGAGATTCTGAGGACTGAAGCCAAATGAGGACAGGAGGAGAAGGATGAGAAGAGAGAGCAGGAAATGGACACAAAGAGTTACTCAGCCAGTGGACAAAGAAACAGCAAAAAAAGGGGGGATAAAAATGGAGAAAAGTAAATAAATAAACCTTTAAAAATGTATAGGGGAGGAAGATACAGAGTATAGTTAGTAGTAATACTTTTACGATGATCTTTCATGATTTGTTAACAAATGTTTAAGAAAAATGCAAGGTGTTTGTGGTGGGGGTGATGTGTGGGAGCCCTGTATGAAGTTATGCATGTTGGTTTTGTAAGTTCATGGTGTTTACTGAACACTTATAGTTTACATATGTTCATGTATGAATGCTATACTTCAATAAATTGTTTTTTAAAAAACCTTTCTTTTAGAAAAGTAAATAAATGGAGAAGTATACTGTGTAAATGGACCCCAACCACAGTATTTGTAAGGTCTCAGTACTACTCAAACTGATTAATACATTCAATACAATCCCAAGTAAGATGTCAGTAGGTTTTTCTGCAACTAAGGAGCAGATTTTAAAATTCATATGGAAATTAAAATAACTTAGAACAGCCAAAATCCTTGAAATAAAAAAAATAGATTTAGATGCCCTAAACTTCCTGATATCAAGACAGAATTTAAACCTCCATTACAGAGGAAAATGTGACTTTGGCAAGTAAATAGGCAAGTCAACTTGTGAAACACATTACAGAGACCAGAAATAACCTCATACATATGGTTAATAGATTTTCTGCAGATATGCTATGTCACTTCAGTGTGGAAAATATGGGCTTTCCAATAAATAGTGTTCAAATAATCACATATTGATAACAGACTGGAATGTGAAATGTAAACTCTAAATTTCCATAAGAAAACTTATGAAAAAACTTCATGTTTTTTACTTAGGCAATGGTTTCTTAGTGATCGCACACAATTTCTAAATAAATTAAATAGGACTTTGTCAAAATGAAGAATTTCTGTTATTCAAGAGACACCATGGAGAGAATTAGAAAATAAGCCATAGACTCAGAGATAAAATTTTGAAAATCATATATCTGTTAAATGACATATCCAAAATATGGTGAGAACTCACAGCACTCAAAAATAACAATATTATTGGTAAAATAGTCAAACACTTTAATAAAAGGACAATGCATTGATGTCAAATAAGCATGTAAAAAAGATGCACAAACCATTAGTCTTCAGGAAAATGCAAATTAAAATCACAACACATAAACTCCAATAGCTAAAATGTAAGACTCAACATACCAAGTGCTGGCCAGTATGTGAAAGAACTGGGACGCTCACACAGTGCTGGTGGGAATGTAAAATTGTACATCTATTTTGAGAAAAAATTGCAGTTTCTTACAAAATTAAATTAACCCCCATAATAAGGCCTAATCATACAGAGTGAGACAGTTACCTATGGTGCTGGTCAGCAGGAATCACAGATTTCCTGTCACCACATGGAAAGTCAAGCAGGGCCCCAAAAGGGAGCCCAAACTGGAAAGTAAAACCCAAAATTATACTTGATTTTTAATACCAACCATACTTAAAAGATTTTGTTCAAGAAAACAAGAAGAAAGAGGTAGACTGTTGGTGAGAATAATATGGAGTCTGCCCTATCTTCCGAGATAAAAATAGGGAGCAGTAATTACAGTAGAGACATAGAGACCCTCTTCTATTTACATTTAAAAAGGAAGAGACAGGCCTGTCTAGAGCTCACTGATAACCAAGGCAGATGCCCACAGGCAAACATTTCATAAGATCAGAGTTTTACTTAAAATGGTGGAGATGTTGCAATGGGGAGAGCATTTCTTTGACCTTTCAGATAGAAGAGACCTGGTGTACATCTGCAGGCCTTGGGAGGCCCCATTGACTCAGAATCATTGAAGATTATTTCTACTGGGAAACCCCTCTCTTCCAGTTACCAGGCAGCCTTGCTCAACCAAGGGTCCTACTAACAGTAAGGCTAAAAACCAGGAGAGCTATTTACAGGACATGAAAGGATCTCATATTAGTCACAGATCAGGCCAAGGCAACCACCTTACAGGGAACCACACAGCCCCTTCCCTGAAGGTCCCTTTTTCTTCCTCCTGCATACTAAATTTAATATATTTATTAAATAAATATTAAATGCCCACTCCCTTTCTTCCCAGGGAATTGTAATTATTAAAAGAATTCTTATAAAACAGTGACACCTAGGGGTAGGTAGCCTCTTGTGCTCTTATATTCCCCCTTAGATATTGAATATACCTTAACCCCTTGTTTGGAATACACATAATCCTGGATAATAGCATATATAAAATCATAGCTGGCCAACATCTACCTTTCACCCCAACCTGGGGATTTGTGGTCTCTGCACCTCTCAGCAAAAGGAGTTGTTAGCACTCGGCAGTGCCCATTGGCTGGGCATCTTGGGAATAACCCTCACCATCCTCTTTCCCCAGGCCTCCCCAGCACTTTCTCAGCCAGGGTCAGATTCCAAGCAGAGCTATATGGAAGGGCAGTCATGGTCTTTGTCCCATCCCCACATATGTCACCACCATGGAGGCCTTGCCTAAAATACCAATTGAATTAGAGCCCTGAAAGCATCCAGCATATAGTAGGTCTCTATAAACATGTTCAGACTTGAGGACCCTGTAAGCTTCCATATATGGCCAATAGGATTTCTGTATATATGCTATGACAATTCAGTGCAGAAAGCATTGGCTTTTAAACAATGAGTGTTCAAACAATCACACATGATCCAGCCACCATCATGCTGCTTAGTACAGACACAGCCAAGATCAATTAGGACATCCTAGAGAAAGACAAATGGCTTGCTATGAGACTCCATTACCACAAGGAAAGTCAAACATGTACCTGAAAGGGAGTCCAAACTGGAAACTGAAATTGAAAATTTTACTTGATAATACTTAAGGAACACCAAATGACATAAACAATAAAAACTAATGAAATTAACTTGATTAAAAGTAAAGACATATGTTCTGAAAAAGACACTGTTAGAAAGAAAAGACAAGCCACAGATTTACAGGATATATATGTAAATCACATATATAATTAAGAGCTTGTATCCGGGATATAAGAACACTTAAAACTCAGCCTTAAGAATACAAACATTGCAATTAAAAAATGGCTAAGTGATCTTAATACTATGCCATTAAAAGATATATGGGCAGGAAATAATAGAAGAAGAAAACCTCAACATATGAGTCATGAGGGAAATGAAAATTGGAACATAATGAGATACCATTACACACGAGTTTGCCAAAAAAAAATGAGAATACCAAATAGTGGCATGAATGCAGAACAACAGGAACTCATATTTATTACTCATGTGAATTGAAAACAAAACAATACAGCCACTTGGGAAGATATTGCCAGTTTCTTAAAAAGTAAATCATACACCTAAGAAATGGTTCTTTAACCCCACTTGTATATATTCACTAAAGTGAACAGAAATTATTTCCACATAAAATCTTGTACATAAATATTTAAGCAGCTTTGTTCTTGGTCACAAAAATTGGAAAACATAAATATGTTCATCAGCAGGTGGAAAAAAGATCTGAGTGAGGAGAAAGGGCAGACTGATTGGTAAGAGTTAGTGACCCCTTTCATCTCAGAAAAAAGAGAAAGAAAGAGGTAATTGACTAGTAATACTAAAGAATCCAAGCCTCTCCTCTATTTACATACAAAAGAAGAGAGATAGACCTATCTTGAGCTGGCTGATATCCAAGGCAGATGCCCTCAGTCAAATAATCCATAAGGCCAGGTTTTTACTTAAAAAGATGGAGATGATGCAATGGAGAGAGCATTTCTCTGAGCATTGCCATAGAAGACACACTGAGTACCTCTCCTGCCCTGGGCAGGCCTCTTTGACACAGTCATGGAATTTTCTTATTGAGAAACCCTCTTCCCAAGTTACCAGGCAGCCTGGCTCAACCAAGACCCTACTACCAGCAATGCTTGCCCAGGTGAGATGTCAGCAGGATGAGAGAGGGTCTCAAATCAGTAACAGATGAGGCCCTGGCAGCCACCCTACAGGGGCCCACACAGTCCCTTTCCTGAAGGGTCCCTGCCTCCTCCTCATTAAAAGCCCAGTTTCCACCCCTCTGGGAATTGTGACTATAGGAACAATTCTTATCCAACAGTGACACCTTGTGGTAATCTCTTTTGCTCTTACATTCCACACCACAGTGTACTGATGCTTTAATACCTTGTTTGGAATAAACAGAAACCCTGAAAATTATATACACAAAATCACAGATGGTTCCCATCTGCCCTTCTCCATGATCAGGGATCAGTGGTGTCTGCATCATCAGGTCAAGGGGGTCTTCAGCCCCAGTTAGTGGCCACTGACCAGTGAAACTGTGGTCTTCCCTTGCCATCCTCCTTCCACAGCCTCCCCAGGACTTTCTCAGCCACAGTCAGATCCCAAAGCAGAGATATAAGGAAGGGCAATCCCAGGATAAATGTCTCACCCCCCAATTTTTCACCACTATGGATATTTTGCCTAAAATACCCAATGAATTTCAGTCCTGATATTGTCTGCTTTTAGTAGGTCTTTGTAAGCTTGTTCACAGTCAAGGCTGTAGTGGATTCCCACTTCTGCAGAAGAGGAAGTAGGTGCCCAGATGTCCTGGGAAAGTCACCCACCTGAGGAGGTAGGTGTCCTTCACTGTGGCATTCAGCTTGGGTTATACTTAACCTGTAGAGATCAGGCCTTGCTTGGTTATTCCACAGGAAGCTTCTGAGCACAGATGAAAGGATGTCAGACAGTTTAGCACTGGTTCCTGGAGGTGGTCCTAAGCAAGTTCTGTTAGTTATCAGTGAATGATTTCCTATAGATGAGTTCAGGCTTGGTTTATCACTTAAGATGCAACCCCTAGTCTTTGCTCCAAAACCCACTAGCAGATTTTAATCACTTCTTTCAAATGCAGATATTCTGAAAGCTAGAAACTTCAGTGTAGATGAAGCTGGGACATAGCCACCATCTCCTCTCCACTCAAAGCCATCTTCCAACTACCCCACCCCCAGGTGGCAGGTTGAAAATTGCAGGGGCTCTGGGAAACTCCCCAGTCTGGGGAATTCCCATTCCTCACTTTTCTTAGCCCCATTTGAGAATCACTGGCATGGAGGCAGACATTTAGCTTCTAGCCAGACGAAAGTTCTAAATCTCTGTGCGCATTTTCTGAGTGGATCGGGTAGAGGATTGGAGGGCAGGAGGGAGGGAGTGCTCTGAGAGGGCAGGGCCTCCACAGAGGGAGCCAAGCAGCTGGGGGAAGGAGGTTAAAATGGAGAAGTGGACAAGGGCTATGTCACAGATGTCTGATCATGATGTCCCTGGTGCCACAGTCGGAGACTGGCCCCAGGTGCTAGAGGTGGAATAAAATGTGAAAAGAGTGTTGTGGGTACAGCAAGGTTTCTCCCTGTCTCCTGCTTCTCCTTCCTGATTCCCAGCTGGGATGTGCCCCCTCTATGAATCTGGGGCCAGTACACAGTTCTCTGCTTCCCTCCCATACCCACTCTCTCTACCCTTGGGGCAGCTAAAGAAAAAGCAGAGGAACACCAGGCAAAGCCCCTTTGGGGTCAGAAATGAACTACCACCATTCACATGCTCAGTGACCACAGGAAGCACTTTAGCAGAATGAGCAGCTGTAGTGAATTTAAATGGAGGGTTTTGGAGTTGACTCAGAAGACATTACCACTAGATGGCAGTAACACACAATCTAGTCATAGGGGGTTTGATGTTAGCTGCTTTGTAGGCAGGGAACCCTGCAGGAAACTTCCAGAGGCAACAGGGGTTAAGGAGTCCCCTGAAAGGGAAGAAGTACCAGGGGGTCCAATGCAGTTTGGGGCCTTATAAGCATTAATGCCTAGCCTATAAATTGAGCACCTATGTTGTGCCTGATTCCTGGGGTATGCAAATACTAAATGGCTAAAAAATGCTTATTGAGCTAATTTTAAGACAATTAGATGTGTAATTATTTGAGCTTAGCTGTGTCCCCAAAGATCTCACAATAACTTCATTTCTTCATAGGTATATTCTCAAGAGAATTTTCTGTAAAAGGGAGAGATAGGCAAGCCAGCTTTAAGAGTTTTAAAGCTACTATGTCTGAAATGATTCTTCAATATTACCAACAATGCTAAGCCCCTCTGACAAGTGCATTTGGCCCTCTCCCTATGTTGGATGAGGACATTCCAATGTGAAGGGATCCGTTCCAGGGAAGCCTCCTCTATGGAATGCATCCCCAAGGCCTGGTGCACAGGATGGCACACCTTTTGGAAGGCCTTTCATTTGTTGGTAGGTAGATATTTGTTTATTAAGAGACAATTGTAGGCCAAGTAATGCTGTTTATAATGGCTTCCCAATTATTTTTAATGCCAACTGAGTTCTCTAAAGTAAACTCTCTCGGGGAATTCTACATCAGGGCAAAGTCTCACCTGGGTCTCTTGTGATACTTTCTGCCCTGATGTGCAAGCCACACTCCTACTTCCTATCTCAGACAGTTGCCTAAATAAGCCTGGCTGTAGGCCCTGGGGCCACGGAGGGTAAAAGTAATTGTGGATGTATTGACTTATAGAAACATTCACACCAACATTGATGTGTACATTTTTATATGTCTATACATTTCTACTTAAAGATCCACAACTGTCTTCTGTATCACTCTGTTGTCAGGTGCTCTAACACAATTTTACCTGCTTTTATTTTCATGGAAACATGACAATTTATACCTCCTTTCCCACTCCTGTCCTTTTTATTCCCTACCCCACCCATCCATCCCTAAGTTCAGGATAAATGCTAATTTTGTTCAGCAGAATCCTGGTCATTCTGTATCTTTTCCCACCAGCCCTCCCCTGAGCAGTGTCCTTCTCTGAGTCCCCTGTGAAGGGCCGACAGTTCCCTTTGTCCTCTATGAGGTCCTGGTTCCTCCCAGACTCTGCAGATACTCAGTCCTCCCTTTTGCAGTTCTGATTTTGGGCAGAAGATGCAGATTAATGCCATGTGGTAGCCATAGGCTCATGTTGGGCCTAGGCATCCCTGTTAGTCCTGATGATCATAAGGATGGATGTAGAAACCCAAACTGCTTTCAGATGCTTTTACCTCTTGGTAGGTATTTTATTTAGAGGATTTCTGTGAACAGGAAATCCAGTTAGGAGAATTTTGTATATAAATGAAATAAGCTGGTATATTGTATTCAAGGAAATAGAATAGAGCAGTTTCTGTTACTGGAACAGCCAGGTAAATGGTTTTGATTTTTTTTTTTTTTTTGAGATTCCAGGGTTAGATAATCAACCTGGGACTTAATATGTGGGAAGCACAGGCTGCACTTCCCATATACCAGGAGAAGTTTGGAGAGGATGTGGAGAAAGGCAGAGG
>JAQZBX010006319.1:0-12691 GCA_029593785.1 Cabassous unicinctus | reverse complement strand
AAGAACAGTTCATTGGTTCTTCAGGAAGCTAAATATAGAGTTCCACCCATGCTCACAGAGGCATGATTTACAAACACCACCTGATATGAAGAGGGATGGTTCCTCAAGAGGGATTGGGAACCAGTCCAGGTCCAGGGGACCTGGTCTGACCTGTGGCCTGCCATCAGCCATTCCTGCTCTTGTCTTGCCCCAGCCCTAGACACCTCTCCTCCCAACACCCCAGATCACCACATTTGCTTTTTGATGTATGTACTATTGAGAGTGATCCTGTCCTGTTTCAGATCCAAGGACTGCTGTATCCTCTGGTTCACAATAGATATGTATCCCTCAGATGAAATAAACATTTTCAGTGTCCAGTGTCCATGTTAGGAAGCCACAGACTTTGCATTTTTCTTATTAAGAGAACAATATATAAATTATTTTTTTCATTTCACATTTTATTTGAATGTATTCAAAGGGAATAGAAAGCCATATCACACAGCTATCATGACTACCTGAGAGCTAATTTTGTTTAATTCATTTTCCCTCTTCCTCACTAGTCTGAGATGCTAGGCATATAGATACCTACAGAAAAAAGAGCCTCATCAATTGCCCATTTCCACATCTCTTATGCAGTCTGTGGAAAGAAAGGGAATCCATGTATGTCTACATCTGCATCTTCATTTTTAACCATTTTCTATTTGTCATGATGCCACATAATTTGGTGACTCCCTAATGCACATACAAAGATAAAAAATAATAATTAAAAACAACTTTATAATCAGAGCATGGGCAGTCAGTTTTTCCTTCACTGGCCAATGCTGCCCTATACACTAGGAAACCAATGGAAAATGGTGGGTTGGAAAAGAGTACTCACCACTAGTGTACATGTGGCCCTCTGCATGGGATACTGTATTTAATTCAACTGCAAGAGACATAGAGAACCTATTTTCAAAAACAGCTGTGAGAGCCAAGAAAGAAAACAGAAACTTGCCAAGCAGAGAGCCGGGCTTTCCTAGTTATCCAATCTGAAATGAACCGAAGCACTTCAAAAATACTTCCCAGAAGAAATACAGCTCAGCAAAGGAGTTCCTGGCTCCAGGTGGATAAAGTGAAGGCTTTGGAGCATTTGACAAATGCCACTGCCATATGTGACCAGCCACAGTTGGATGGGAAGTTTTACCATGAACTCTTCCACCACCAGTGTTCCATATGCTTTTAACTAAGCTCCTGACAATCCTTCAAGCTCAGAGCTTGGTGGAAGATGATGTGCAATGAAAAACAAATCTGGGGATACTAAAATCTCAATTGAAAATGTTTAAAAAATACTCAGATGAAAACTCTTGGAGAATAAGATCAAATGTGCTTGGTACATACCAAAAACCACTCTTATTCCATACCTATGTCTGTACTTCCTTTAGAAAGTCAGAATATGCAACACATTTAAACATGGGAGGTTAAAGAATTACAATTAAACTCCAGACTTCCAGGGGCTGGACCCTACTGGGCCTGATGCCAAGGTACTCAGGGAGATTTCAGTTACCACTCAAAACTAAGAGGGTTTGCTTTATATCCCAGCCATCAAAAACACCCTGACTATATTCCACTTCTTGGAGAGGGTGGGGCTGATCCCCTATTGCTTGCAGAAAACAGGACTAGAGTCCAGGTATTTGGAAAGATTGGGGCTGCCACTGAAGCAGGCCCTGATGAGAAAGCATCTATCTATAGGCCACTGAGACATTGAAATCTAAGGTGGTTTGCCCTGCTGGATTTCAAACTGACTCGGGAAACTTGCTTTTATTTTTCTTCAAATTCCTCTCCTCTGTAATTGAAATGTCTATTCTGTGCCTTCTCCACCATTGTATTTTAGAATCAGGTAACTTTCCAAGGTTTCACAGATCCACAGAATAGAGAGGAAATTTGCCCCAGGATTGACCATGCCCAGAACTGATTTTTTTTTTTTTTGCTTTTTAACTTTTTTAAAATTTACTAATTTAAAGAAGCTTTAGAGAACATAAATGTTACATAAAAAAAGGGATTCCCATATGCCCCACTCTCACCTCCTCCCACACTTTACCACATGAACAACATCTTCATTAGTGTGGTACATTTGTTACAATTGATAACCCTGTTGCAGGATTTCCTTTAGGTTCTTGGCTATGTTACACAAAAGAGTTTAAGAACATGCCAGTTTATTTAGGCCAGTCATTTATCAAGGAAATGAGAGAAGAGAATAGAAATGAGAGAAAATAACAGATTATGGATTCCAGGTATACTTGTGGGCTGGTCCAGGCAGAGAAGAAGAAAAAAAGAGATGATTTAACTTCTGCACTTGATTTTTAAAACATTAATTATTCCTCCAACTTGCTAATGTTTGAGGGAAGGGTCCCAGTTGTTTACTGTTTTGATTGGTTACTCCAACCATCAATTTCCTAGAGAGAAGGTCCAATGATAAGGCAATGTCAGGCATTTCTGGTAAGCTGGCTCTTCCTTGGGCAGCTGGCATCACTCAAGATAAGTGCACCCAGCTGGCAATTCCTTTAAGTTGAATAGCTGTGGGAGTGATTAAAACCACAGAATAAGGTCCCTTCCATTTTGCCTCTAATTGAGAGTGAGGCCTGTTCACCTGCCAGTTTTGATCAGAACTTGGTTTCCAGGTCCTCGGTGAGGAAAGGTTGCCTATATACTACCTTGAAGGGACTGAGCTGAAGTGGGTCCTAGCCACCACATTTGCTCTTTCTCTTCTGGTAGGAAAATGCTTAGCCTTGGCAGAATGGTATGCCAGTTTTCCAGTCTTCCCCAGGGTATGATTGGGACAGGTTCTGGAATAAAGGCTAGGAGGGAGACCTGGGTTAAGCACATTTTTCACCTGGTGTGGAGTGAAGACTGTGAGAGGTTGCCCACAAGTTAATTTGGTAGCTTGCTCAATTAAGCAGTGTTGCCCCCACTGCTCTCAGACAAGGTGGTCATTCCTGTACTGTGTTATCTAGAGATTGGGAGAAATAAGCTACTGGTTGAGAAATCTCATCCAGATTTTAGACTAATACTCCTAGATTGGCAGGGGACTAGTAGGCTATTCTCCAAGAATTTTAAACCATGGGCTGTAGGCCTTTACCAGCTTCCTCCTTGAGGGTGTACTGCTTTCTATGGGGGTAGAGCTGGTTGCCATTATAAGCAATAGAAACTGGGGGAACCTGGAGGGTCCTTCTGTGTATCCTAGACTCCTAGACATTAGGATTTACTTTACTATTGATTTCCTGAGGAATATTTGCTGATGAGATACCTAATTCCTTGTCTAGAACCATGGGTAAACAGAGTTCCACATTCTTCCCTTGAGCACTCAGTTACAGGCACCTTAAAACTTTTAACATTCCCTACTAGTTGGATGTATACCCTAGAATATTAAGTAAATCCTGTACCAGGAAGGGGGTGAGGCATTCAGGGACAATTAAAAATTGATGGCTTATGATCAGGTTTCCTAATTGCCAGAGGAGAGGCTCAGTAAAGGATCTAATTTTAGATTTGGTGTCAACATACACTACGTGACACATTCAAGGGAAGCAAGGTTTGGCATGACAGTTCAGAACTGAGTAGGTGGCTCCTGTATCAATTAAAAATCAGTCTCTTTACCTGCCATGTCAAAGGTCACCGAGGGCTCCTTTCGTTCGATGTTCCACAGAGTTGTCCAAGGAGATACTTTTTGCCCTGGGCCCCCTCAGTCCTCCTGGTGGCCATTGCCATGAGGGCCCTGGGCCATGCTCCACCCTACCTTCAGGATTTGGTGGACTCCCAATACAAATGGCCTGTTTTCCTACATTGAGGACAGGGACCTGGGGGCTCCTTATGGAGTTGAGGTGGTCTAGGGCAGTCTTTCTTCCTGTGGCCAAGCTTTTTACAGTTGAAGCAGGATCTTGATGTTTTGGAGTCTAATCCTGGGTGACCCTGAGATGGCTGGCTTCTACCTATGGTGACTGCCACAAGGTGAGACTTTCTGCTGTCTCTCCTTACTTTCCAATCCTCGATGACCTCGTGGTTGTCAAAGACAGAAAAAGCTGCTTCTAAAGGAGAAAATCATTCTGTTTTTCACATTGAGCTAAATCTGCAAGGGAGAAAGAAACATAGACTCTAATTACTTCTGCTTCTTTATTTGTTACTTCCTTTATTGGGTAGAGGCCTTTCTTGACCCCCCTGGTAAGGGGAAAAGATATTCTGTTTCCAGTGACCCCTGCTGAACTAGCTATGGGCATATGAAATGGGAGTGGTTTCACTTCCTGAGTATAACACAACCTGCAAGATCCATTTAAACCCATGCCATGATATAGAATCATAAAGTGTTGGACATATGGGATCTCTGACTCCTTCCTTTCTCTTTTACACTGGAATTTTAACTGCAAAATAGGGTCATAATCATAGAAATGTAAAATGAATACATGGCAAAAATGTATTCACTAAGATGGTAATATGGTAAGACAGAGTCAAACAGCATTTAAGTTACAGGAGTTTACAGAATTCATTAGAAAAAGTACAACAAAATAAGGTTTGCTTCCATCTTCGCATTTTATTGTAGACAATATGCATAAAAACAAGTCCAGATATTAAGAGTATAAAACAATGAATTTTCATGACATGCAAATAACCCTATAAACAGGAGGAAACAGAACATTGCCAATATTACAGAAGACTCAGTTCCACTGTTTTCTAGTCATAATCTTTCCTATAAAGGTAATGCCTATTTTGAAGCAAAGATCAATTTATGGAGATGGTAGTTGTAAAATTATGGTTATTTTGATATATGAATAAAAGTCTACCATTTCCATGTGTCAGTTATATCAACTTGACAAATGTATACAATTTTATAACCAAAATCAAATTATAGAACATTTCCATCATCCTTAAAAGTCCTCTCAACCAATCTGAAGTCATTCACTCCATATACTTCCATTTCTGGGAACCAGCATGTGATATAAGTGGAATCACAATGTTTGCAACTTTCTGAGTTTGGCTTCTTCCACTCAGCATAATGTATTTGAAATCCATCTGTAATGTTGAATAAATCATTAGTTTTTCCCTCCTATATTGGTTAGTTGTAGTCTTTGTACACAGATACCACACTTATCTTACCCATTCACTTGTGGATGGACATGTGGTTTTTTCCAACTATGGAATTTAAACATTATCATACAGGTCTTTATGTGAATATATGTTTTCATTTCTTTTGATAAATAAAAAAGAGTAAGTTCACTCGGTCATAGGGTAAGTGAGTTCTTTCCAGCAACAGATGAGAGTTTCAATGACTCTACATAGTTGTAAGTGCTTTGAATTATCAGTTATTATTATAAGTTTTTATTTTATTCATTTTACAATGTGTATGAGAACCCAGCGTGGTCATAAATTGTACCTCCTGGGCTAATTGCCATCTGTGTATCTTCTTGGTGAAGTGTCTGTTCAAGTTTTTGCACAGTTTTAATTGTTTTCCTTTTCTTTTATCTCTGTATTATTTAGTTTTAAGAGTTACTTTCATATTATGGATACATGTTTTTGTTAAATAGCTTTTCAGGAAATATTTTCACCAATTCAGTGACTTGTTTGTTCGTTCCCTCAAAAGTTTCTTTTTCACAGAGCAGATTTTAATATGTTGAAGTACAATGGACCCAGTTTCCTCCTGTAGCTCGAGTATTTTGTGTCTTATCTAAAATATGGGGCTAAACCATGGTCAAACAGATGTTCTATGTTTACTTTAGAATTTTTATAGTATTAGGCTTCACATTAATATCTAAAGTCTATTTTCAGTGAAGTTTTATATATGCGGGAAATGATGAATTAATGTCTCCTTTTTTGGCAAAAGACTACTCAATGTTTTCAGTACCATGTTTTGTATACTATATGTCCAGGATGGATATTCCTTGTTGTCTTTGTGACAAATCAATTGACCATATGTGTGTGAATCTATTTCAAAACTTTCTAATTGGTTACACTGATCTAGGCATTGATATTTTCACCATTACCATATTTAGTTGATTATTTAGCTTGGTGACAAGTACTAAAATCAGCTTTTATGAATCATTCAAATTTATTCTTCTTTTTCAAATTTGTGTTGACTACTTAGTTCTTTTGGTTTTTACATAAAGTGTAGAATTGCCTTCTAAATTTCTGAAGAAAAATAAATTTTAATTGATGCTCCCTTGAAAAAAAAAAATAGGGTCATAAGTTACAGTGACGTTAACAGGCCATTTTTGGCCACTTTCAAAGTCTAAGAGAAAAGAAGCACTTCAATATTAACCAAGAATCTAAAATGATATTAATCAAGCAATTAACACAAACAATTTTATTTCAGCTGACCTGGCATTCCAGAGTCTGAGTCTGACTAAAACTTTCAGTCCTTCAAACCCAAACCCCCAAAATAG
This sequence comes from Cabassous unicinctus, assembly GCA_029593785.1. Lineage (NCBI taxonomy): Eukaryota > Metazoa > Chordata > Mammalia > Cingulata > Chlamyphoridae > Cabassous > Cabassous unicinctus. Next base: position 6,308 of record JAQZBX010006319.1, on the reverse strand, counting down.
ACATTGACAGCTTGGGGGGTGTGTAAGTTTTGGAAGATGTTTGGAACCACTGCTCTGTTCTCAGCATTCTGAGAATTCAGAGCCCTGCCAGCAGGCATCCTCATGGCTGAACTAGGTCTTAGGAGGTGCCTGAACCCAGTAACCAGAGCAAAGCACGCAAGCAGGTTTGTGGGAGACATTGGGAGCAATTACCTCCTAACTGAAGCTCCTAGAACATGAGATTCTTAGGTCTTGGGAGATGCCTGAACTGGGAATTCAGCTCAAAGTCCCCTAGCCCTTGATTTCCTCTTTTTTCCCCTTCTATTCTTACAGAGGTCTTAGGAAGCAGTTTTGCTTTATGGCTCTACTTCCTACCTGGGAGTTTCACAACCAAACCAGACATTAAGCCCATTAAGAGATTAAAGACCAATTGTTTTGGCCAACATGCCTTGGGGGTCCTGGAGAAATTACCTCCTGCTCTGTGGGGTGGGTGGGACCAAAGCTTCACTAGCAAGTGCATTTTCAGTTTTTAAGGCACTCTAAAGCATTTTCAAAACCTGAAATGAGAAATTCAGTAGCAAGAAGATTAAATGTGAAGTTGAGGTGAATTATGAATACAGACAAATCCACTGGTCTGTGAGCCCCCTGGGAAAGGGAACATGTGCTGCCCGGTGGCACCCACTTTTGTACTCCTGGCTGCCACTTTCCACCTCAACCCAGACCAGGGAGCCCAGTGTGGTTGGAAGGAAGGTGAGCCAAGGTGTGGACAGACAGGGAGTGTAAGCCCCCAGCTCTCTGTCATCACTGCTGCCACCAAGGGGTGACATCAGGAGAAGGTGGTGGCAGCCAGCACCAGGAGCAAGGCCAGGGGCTGCTAAGAAGGCTGGGGGTTTAGAGTGGAAATGCCCCATCTAGGCTGGAAAATGAAGCACTGCTGCTCCCAGATCTCAGCCCAGGAACCCCTGTCTTGGCAGTGTTCTCATTTTGTGACCCCACCCTGTGCCCCCACACACCCAGCTGGGGTGAGGTCCAACAAGCCTAGGCACATGGACAGATGCAGAAAGGTCCTGCATCCTGGCCCCCACCCTCAACCCAGGGTTATGTCCTGTGGGGTCCTGTAGGGTAATCTGTTTAAAGTGGGTAATCTGTTTAAAGTGGATAATCAAAAGAGGGTATTAAAAAGGCTGTAATTCTTAGTTAGATTTACTCACCAATCCTCACAGGGATTGAGGAAGATTACGTACTTCTCCTGGCTGGTGCACCAGATATATGTTGCCAGATTTCATCTAGGTTCTTGGTTATTTTACATAAAAGAATTTAAGAACATGCTGGTTTAGTTAGGTGAAGATTTTTTATTAAGGAAATGAGAAAAGAAAATAGAAATGAGAAAAAATAACAGATTTTGGGTCCCAGGTATACTTGCAGGCTGGTCCAGGCAGAGAATGAGAAAAAAGGGATAATTTAAATTCTGCACTTGCTTTTTAAGCCAATGATTATTCCTCTCACTTGCTAATGTTTGGTGGAGGGGTTCCATCTGTTTCCTGTTCTGATTGATTATCCCAACTGCCAATTCCCCCAAGGTGCACAATGATAAGTCCCCTTGAGAATATCTGGGATTTTTCCTTCATCCCAGATGAAATCTCATTCTAAATGGAAGATTCTCACAGGTTCTTCCAGCAGTTTTCTGGTGGTGGTCTTTCTCTCAGAGGATTTCCAGGTGGAATTCTATGGCCACATGTTTCACAAACATTTTCTGCCAGGGCTCTGATTCATCTTTTAATTCCCTAAACTAGGCTTCCTCAAACCCATATTGAAACATTCTACTAACCATGGACTACAGTTTACATTATAGTTTTTGAACAGTCTTTGGAATAAGAGTAATTACTGAAGTGACTTAAGGATTCTGGGATATTCTGAGGGGTGAATATATTTTGCACATGGGAAGAATGTGTCTCTTTTGTTTGCAACAGAGGGCTGTGATAGATTTAAATATGTACCCCAATTTACACATGTATAGATGTAAAACCTTTGAAAAGCATGTATAACAGTAGTGTACTTTTGAAGAAAATCAGTCATATCATAGTGGGTGATGAAGAATGTGAGCTCTAAAGTCAGACTGTCTTGTTTCAAATATGAGATGGCCTTGAAGCAGTCAACTCATCATGAACAATTTCTGTCATCTGTCTGTGCACCAGTTTCACTATTTGTAAAATTCAGCCATAAAAATACATTTTTTGATTCACTGTTCTAGGTGTTGGCAATAAAGGATTGAACCTAGAGTCTGCTGTTTTTTCAATAGCTGCCATTCTGATGGGTGTTAAGATGGTATCTCATTGTAGTTTGATTTGCATTTCCCTGATAGCAAGCAATGTCGAGCATCTTTTCATGTGCTTTTTAGCCATTTGTATTTCTTCCTTGGAGAAGTGTCTTTTCAGGTCCCTTGCCCAATTTTTTAATGGGTTGTCTGTCTTTTTACTTTCAAGGTGTAGGATTTCTTTATATATTCAGGATATTAGGTTCTTATCAAATATATGGTTGCCAAATATTTTCTCCCATTGGGTAGGCTGCCTTTTTATTTTCTTAATAACTTCCTTTGAGGTGCAGAAGTTTTTAATTTTGAGGAGATCCCATTTATCTATTTTTTCTCTTGTTGCTCGTGCTTTGGGTGTGAAGTTCATGAAAACATTTCCTATTACAAGGTCCTGTAGATGCTTTCCTACATTATCTTCCAAGATCTTTATGGTTTTGGCTCTTATATTTAGATCTTTGATCCATCTTGAATTGATTTTTGTATAAGGTGTGAGATGGTATTCTTCTCTCATTCTTTTGGAAATGGATATCCAGTTCTCCAAGCACCACTTGTTAAAGAGGCCATTCTTTCCCAACTGAGTGGGCTTGGTAACTTTGTCAAATATCAGATGACTGTATATGCAAGGATCTATATCAGAACTCTCAATTCAATTCCATTGGTCAGAAGATCTATCCTTGTGCCAATACCATGCAGTTTTGATCACTGTAGCTTTGTAATATGTTTTAAAGTCCAGTAATGTGATACCTCCAACTTCATTTTTCTTTTTCAATATGTCTTTGGCAATTCGGGGCCTCTGAGCTTTCAAAATAAATTTTGTGGTTAGTTTTTCCAGTTCCTTAAAAATAGAGTGTTGATTTTTATTGGGATTGCATTAAATCTGTAGGTTAGTTTGGGTAGGATAGACATCTTGATGATGTTTAGTCTTCCTATCCATGAACAGGGAATATTTTTCCATTTATTTGTCTTCTTTGATTTCCTTTAACAGTGTTGTGTAGTTTTCTGTATATAAGTACTTTACTTCTTTAGTTAAATTTACTCCTAGGTATTTGATTCTTTTAGTTACTATTGTAAATGGCATTTTTTTCCTTGATTTCCTCCTCTGATCGCTCGTTATTGGTGTACAGAAATGCTACTGATTTTTGAGCATTGATCTTATAGCCTGCAACATTACTGAACTCCTTTATAAGTTCTAGAAGTTTTGCTGTAGATTTCTCTGGGCTTTCTATGTATAGGATTATGCCGTCTGCAAATAATAAAATTTTTCCTTCTTCTTTTCCAATCTGGAAACATTTTATAACCTTTCCTTGCCTCAGTGCTTGAGCAAATACTTCTAAGACAATGTTAAATAGAAGTGGTGATAGTGGGCTTCCTTGTCTTCTTCCTGATCTCAGAGGGAAGGCTTTTAGGATTTCACCATTGAAGATGATGGTAGCTTTGGGTTTTTCATATATATCTTTTATCATATTCAGAAAGTTTCCCTCTATTCCTATCTTTTGCAGTGTTTTTATCAGGAAAGAGTGCTGTATTTTGTCAAATGCTTTTTCTGCATCTACAGAGATGATCATGTGATTTTTTTCTTTCAGTTTGTTTATGTGGTGTATTACATTGATTGATTTTCTTATATTGAACCATCCTTGCATACCTGGGATGAAACCCACTTGGTCATGGTGTATAATCCTTTTGATATGTTGTTTAATGTGATTAGCAAGTGTTGTGTTGAGCATTTTAGCATATAGGTTCATTAGGGAAATTGGCCTGTAATTTTCCTTTCTAGTGGTATCTTTATTTGGTTTTTATATTTGGGTAATTTTGGCCTCGTAGAATGAGTTAGGCAATATTCCTTCTATTTCTATTTTTTGGAAGAGCTTAATTAGAATTGGTGTTAGCTCTTTCTGGAATGATTGGTAGAATTCAGCTGTGAAGCCATCTGGTCCTGGGCTCTTCTTAGTTGGGAGCTTTTTGATGATTGAGTCTATCTCTTAACCTGTAATTGGATTGTTGAGTTCATCAATTTCTTCTTTCATCAATGTAGGCTGTTTGTGCATTTCTAGGAACTTGTCCATTTCCTCTAAATTATCGTTCTTGGTGGCATATAATTTTTTAAAGTATCCTCTTAAGATACTCTTTATTTCTGTGGTGTCAGCAGTCATATCCCATTGCTCATTCCCTATTTTGTGTATTTGCATCTGTTCTCTCTTTTTCTTTGTTAGTTTGGCTAAGGGTTTGTCAATTTTTTTGATATTCTTGAAGAACCAGCTTATGGTTTTGTTTATTTTTTCAAGTGCTTTCTTATTCTCTATTTCATTTAGTTCTCCTCTAATCTTTGTTATTTCCTTCTTTCTACTTCCTTTAGGTTTAGTTTGTTGTTGTTTTTCCAATTCCTCCAAGTGTGCAGTCAGGTCTTCAATTTTAGCTCTTTCTTCTTTTTTAATATATGTATTTATGGCTATGAACTTCCCTCTCAGGACAGGTTTGTCTTCATCCCATAGGTTTTGATATTTTGTGTTGTTGTTTTCATTACTTTCAAGATAGTTATTGTTTCCTTTTGAGATTTGCTCATTGACCCACTGTTTGTCTAAGAGTGTGTTGTTTAATTTCCATATTCTTGTGCCTAACCTGTTTCTCTGGCTCTTAGTGATTACCAATTACATTCCATTGTGATCAGAGAAATTACTTTGTATAATCTCAATCTTTCTGAATTCATTGAGAGTTTTACTGTGGCCTAGCATGTGGTCTATCTTGGAGTATGATCCATGTGCACTCAAGAAGAATGTAAATCCTGCTGTATTTGGGTGTAGTGTTTTGTATATGCCTATTAAGTCCTGGTCCTCCAATGTATCATTGAGAGTCTTTGTTTCTTTGTTGATTCTCTGTGTAGATGTTCTGTCTAATGATGATAATGGTGTATTAAAGTCCCCTTCTATAATTGTAGAGGCATTTATTTCTCCACTTAGCTTTTCCAGAGTTTGCTTCATGTGTTTTGAGGCACCCCGATTAGGTGCGTAAATGTTTATGATTGTTCTCTCTTCTTGAGAGATTTCACCATTTACTAATATATAGTGTCCATCTTTGTCTCTTACAATAGTTTTGCATTTAAAGTCTATTTCGTCTGATATTAGAATAGCTACTCCTGCCCTTTTTTGGCTTTTGTTAGTTTATAAAATTGTTTTCCAGCCTTTTACGTTCAGCCTCCTTGAATCCCTGGATCAAAGGTGGGTTTTTGTAGACAGCATATAGATGGATCATGTTTCTTTATCCATTCTTCCAAACTGTGTCTCTTTAGTGGTGAATTTAATCCATTAACATTCAGTGTTATTACTCGCAATGAATTTCTTACTTCAGCCATATTTTCTTTGGATTAATATATGTCATATGTTGTTTTGTCTCTGTTTTTGTCTTTTTCGATGTTTTTAAACTCTCCTCCAACTCTCTGTCCCTTGATTTTTCCTTTCAACTTGTAGAACTTCCTTTAATATTTCTTAAAGTGCCAGTTTCTTATTGACATACTCTCTTAATTTCTGTTTATCTGTGAATGTTTTGAATTCTCTATCATTTTTGAATGCCAGTTTTCTGAATAGAGAATTCATGGCTGGAAGTTTTTTCCTTTTAGTATTTTGACTATGTCATACCACTGTCTTCTTTCCTCCATGGTTTCAGATGAGAAGTCAGCACTTAATCTTATTGTGCTTCCCTTGTATGTAATGGTTCTCTTTTCTCTTACTGCCTTGAGTATTTTCTCTTTGTCCTGAGCATTGGACATTTTGACAGGTATATGTCTTGGAGTTGGCCTCTTGGGATTTATACTGTTTGGGTGCAGTTTGCTTCCTGGATCTGCACATCCATCTCTCTCAATAGGGTTGGGAAATTTTCAGACATTATTTCCTTCAATACTCCTTCTGTTCCCTTTCCCTTCTGTTCTCCCTCTGGGATGCCCATAATGTGTATGTTTGGGCATTTTGTGTTGTCAGTTCAATCCCTGAGTCCCTGCTGGATTTTTTTTATTTTTTTGTCTATCTGT
>JAQZBX010006318.1:0-53541 GCA_029593785.1 Cabassous unicinctus | reverse complement strand
AGTAGAAAATTTTATCATTTTGTTTTTGTGCTGTAGATTTTTATTTTCTGAGAACTAATTCTGTTGAACCTCTTTTCAGGTGCTTATTGGTCAATTTTGTATCTCTTTTAGAGAAATGTCTATTCAAGTCCATTACCCATCTTTTAAGTGGCCTGCTTTTCTTTTGACAGTTTAGTTGCAAGAGTTCTTTATGTATTTTAGTTACTAGACCCCTTTTAGATACATGATTTGGAGTTATTTTCTCCCATTCCATAGATTGTCTTTTTAATTTCTTGTTAATATCCTTAGATGCAAAAGTGTTTTGATAAGTCCAACTTATCTTTTTTGATGTTGTTGTTGTTGTTTGTGGTGATATAGCTGAGAAATGATTGTCAAAACTGAGATAATAAAGATTTATACCTATGTTTCTTCTAAGATTTTTAGTTTTTGCTCTTTTAGGTAAGAGGCCTTTTTAAGTTAATTTCTGTATGTGGTATGAAGTAAGGGTCCAACTTCATTATTTACATATAAATATCTAGTTTTCCTTACTCCATTTATAAAAAAAACATTTATCGACCATTGAATGGATTTGGCACCTATTTTGAAAATTAATTGATTAGATACATGTGGGTTTATTTTTTGACTCTCAATTCTATTCCATTATTGTATGTCTATTTTTATGCTAGAGCCACACTCTAAATTACTATAAAATTGTAGTAATATTCATTTCAGGGAGTTTGAGTCCTCCAAATGTTAGTCTTTGCAAAATTGTTTTAGACATTTGAGATACTTTAAATTATTATATAAATTTAAGATAGGCTTTTCTGTTTCTGTCAAAAAGTAGATGAAATTTTCATAGGGATCACTTTGACACTATAGATCACTTTCAGGAGTGATGTGATCTTATTAAAATATAGTCTTCCTATCCATGAACATGAGATATCTTCCCATTTATTTATATCTTCTTTAATTTGTTGCAGCAATGTTTTCTCACATTTAGAGTTAATGTCTTGTGTCTCCTCAACTAAATGTGTTCACAAGTAATTTATTCATTTTTTATGATAAATTTCTTTTATTTTTAAAGAAGCTTTAGATTACATAAATGTTACGTAAGAAATATAAGGGATTCCCATATGCCCCACTCCTTTCTCTTCCCACACTTTCCCACATTAACAACATCCTTCATTTGTGTGGTACATTTGTTATAATTGACAAATCCATATTGAAACATTGCTACTAACCATAGACTAAAGTTTACATTATAATTTACACTTTGTCATGCACAATTTTGTATGTTATGACAAAAAAATGTAGGAGCCACCAAAAATTCTGAAGGATGGGAGAGGGAAGAATTTATTCTTTCTGATGCTATTTTAAGTGGAATTCATTTATTAATTTTCTTTTCAGATTGTTTGTAGTTAGTATAGAGAAACAAAGCTAATTTTGTGCAACTTCTCTGAATTCATTTCTTAGCTCTAACAGTTTTTTATTGTTAAAGATATTTTCAAAATAACATCAGGTCTGCTTGAATAGGTATTTTTACTTTTTTTCATATTTTCATACATTTAGTTCCTTTACTTGTCTAATTGCTCTGACTAGAACATCTACTACTATGTAGAGTATAATTGGTGAAATTAGAATCTTTTTCTTTCTCCTGATTTTAGGAGCAAAGTTTTCATTCATTCACTACTGAGTTTAATGCTATATATGTTTTCTTTTCATAAATGCCCATTAACATGATGAGGAATTTCCCTTACATGTTTAGTTTAATGAGTGTTTTCTTATAAAATCATGAATGGATGTTCAATTTTGTCAAATATTTTTTGCATGATTCTTGATGATCATGTCCTTTTCCCCTTTGTTATATTAATGTAGCTAAATACATTTATTGATTTTTCAAATGTTGAAACATCCTTATATTTTTGGGATTAATCTCATTTGTTTTTGTTTTATAATCCTTTAAACATGCTGCTTGATGGCTTTGCTACTATTTCATTGAAGAATTTTGCATCTATATTCATAAGGGTATTAATCTAAAGATTTCTTTCTTGGGTTGTCTTTTTCTGGCTTTTATATCAGGTAATCCTAGATTCACAGAATGAGTTAGGAAGTATTTTTTTGGAATAGTTTAAGAAGGATTGGTGTTAATTATTCTTTAAGTATTTGGTAGAAATTTACCAGTGAGGCTATCTGTTCTTTGATTTTCATTGGGAGCTTTTTGATTTCTTGTTATGTGTAGAATCAGATTTTCTAACTCTTCTTTAGTCAATTTTTAGAGTTTGTATTTTTTTAGTAAATTGTCCATTTCAGCTAGGTTTTCTAATTTTTGGGGTGCAATTTTTCATAATATCCCCTTATAATCTTTTCATTTCTGTAGTGTTGGTAGTAACAACCACATTTTAATTTCTGATTTTGAAATTTGAGACTTTTCTCTTCTTTTTTTGGTCAGACTAGGTAAAGGTTGGTGATTATTTTAATTTTTTTATTGATTCTCCAAAGTTTTCTATTTCATTGATTTACCCTAACATTATTCTTTCATTTTTTCCTATGATTTGATTTCCTTAATATATATAGGTAGATCATTGATTTGAGAACTTTTTCTTTTTTAAAGAAGACATTTACAATTATAAATTTTCCTGTGGTTACTTCTTTTCCTACATACCATATGTTGGTGTGTTGTATTTTTGTTGTCATTTATCTGAAAGTATTTTGTAATTTACCTTGGGATATCATATTTGACTCATTGGCTCTTTGAGAGTGTGCCTTTAAAGCTCATGTAATTGTGACTATTACAGATATCTCTCTATTATGATTCTATTATGATTATTTTTAGTTTTATTCCATTGTAGGTGAAGGAGATAATTTCTATGATATCAGCATGTTTAAATATATTGAAACTTTTTTGTGGATTATTCTATGCTCTATCATGGGGAAAGTCACAAGGGCACTTGAGGAGAATGTGTATTCTATTGCTGCTGGGTGGATAGTTCCTTATATATACCTGTTTGGTTTAGGTGGTTAGTGGTCTGGTTAAGTTCTTAATTTCCCTTTTATTCTTATGGTGAGTTTCTTTATATTATCCTCCTTGGAGTTTGTTGAGTGTTTCAGATGTATACTCACTAGTTTCATTAAATTTGGGGAGTTTTGGGGTATTATTTCTTCAAATATACTTTTTCTCTTTTTTTTTCTCATCTCCTTTTGGATTCCCTTTATGCATGCTAGATGTGTGTATGATGATGGTGTACCACAAGTATCTTATTATTTGCTCAGTTTTTTCCTCCAATCTTTTCTCTATCACCACCTCTGACTAGTTAATACCAAGTGACTGGTCTTCAAGTTCATTAATTCTTTTTTCTGTCTAAAAGAATCTTCCATTTGAACATTCCTGTGATATTTTCATTTCTTTCATCTTACTTTTCAGCTTCAAAATGTGTGTTTGGTGACATTTTCTAATTTCTATTGTTTTATATTCTCTGTGGAGACACTAGTTATTTGCATATGTTTTCTTTTAGCACTTTGAGCACATTTAAAAGAGTTGACTTAAGCACTTTTTTAATATTTTTTTATTTTTAAAGAAGTTTTGGATTATATAAATGTTACATAAAAAATATAAGGGATTCCCATATGCCCCACTCCCTTCCCCTCCCACACTTTCCCCCATTAACAACATCCTGCTTTAGTGTGGTACATTTGTTACAATTGATGAACCCATATTGAAGAATTGCTACTAACCATGTACTACAGTTTACATGACAATTTAAACTTTGTCCCACACAATTTTGTAAGCTATGAAAAAATATACAATGGCCTGTACCATTCTGTAGTGTCATGCAGGGCAAATCCAATGTCTCAAAAATGCCCACACATTACACCTATTCTTCCCTCTCTCATCTTTCAGAACCTCTGGTGGCCACTATCTTTACATCAATGATACGAGTATTTCCACTCCTAGAATAATAATAAGTCTATAGCAGATAATAATAAGTCTACTTAATCCATTGTTTATTCCCAAATCTTGAAGATTTGGGCATGGTGATGCCCACTGTTGCAGTTGGGCAGTTTGATGTAATTATGAATTCCAAAAATATAATTGGATCATTCTTGTAAACTGATCTGTTAATCTGGGCATGATTAAGTTATGATTAGGGCATTGACTGTCCCAAGTCAGTAGGGAGTTGAGCCCCACCCCTTGGTGGGTGGGAAATTGCATATAAAAGGCAAGGCAAAGAACAGAGTTGAAACAGCTTTTTGAGAAGCAGCTTTGATGTTGGAAAGAAGGCCCCAGGAGGAGAGAAGTGAGCCGTTCACCTGATCATCTACAACTGACCTTGTGGAGGAAACAGGAGCTAAGCCCTGAGAGAAATGCAGCCCCAAGAAGAGACGAACCCAAGAAGCCTGAACCCTGGCAAACGTCGGCAGCTGTCTTGCTCTAACACGTGGCAATGGACTTGGTGAGAGAAGAAACTTAATGCTTTATGGCCTGGTATCTGTGGACTTCTACCCCAAATAAATACTCTTTATAAAGACCAACCCATTTTTGGTATTTCACATTAGCACCCTTTTGGCTGACTAATACACCCACTCTGTTTTTATTGAGAAGGGGCTTAGATCCCATGATGCAGATGGATGGAGCTATCTTGCTTGCAGTTGCAGACATTCTCTATTCTTTGCGATGGGTGTTGTCCATCATCATCTGCTTGTTAGTTGTCCTGGGTGAGTCCAATGAACTGGAGAGTAGGTGTTGCAACTATGCTGATAATCAGGGCTCAGCTGACACATGGACAGACCAAAAGTTTAAGTCTCTGGGATATATGTTTATCAACTTTAGTGCTAAATATAAATTCAAATAAAAGGGGGAAGGGAGCCATGTGTAGAGAAACTATAAATGGGTTTAAGTCTGTTACACCGGTGAACATAAATTCCAAAGTAAAGCCCACTGACAGGGTGCTGAATTCCTGAGCAATCTGCCCTGTTTATAGTTTCTGGATATCTCTAGAGTCCTCAGGAGTTCCACTATTTGAAGCACTGTTTACTGTGGCAGTCAATGTGATCCAGCTAGACATGCATAATTATAACCTTTGGAATGACCCCTTGACACACTTTGAAATCACTTAGCCATAAAAAACTCATTTGTATTTACCCTTTCCCTCTTTTGGCCAAGGTCTTTTTCCAGAGGCATTTCTAGGTTGTGCTTGGTAATAATTCTTCTTTGCCAAAGAGGCTTATCCCTGGGAGACATGTCCCACATTGGGGTGAAGGTATTGCATTTATATGGTGAGTTTGGATTAGAGAGAACCCACATTTGAACAAAAAGGAGGCTTTCAGGAGGTAACTCTTAGCCAGTATAAAATACAAGGCTAAGTTTCAATTTCACAAGAAAAGTTTCATACGTACAATCATCAATGTCAAGGGCCTGGCATAATGGTCTGTTTCCCTTCACATTGTCCTTGCATTCAGGAGATTCTTCTCTCCTATATGAGAATGTAGCAGAACTTCAGGATAGGAATTCAATAGTCTTTCAGTTATTGTGTGGAACTCCACCCATTGAGACAATGCCCCATGAATACATGAACATATGCATATGTCCTAAAGTCATGTCACAGGTGTACCTCCTCCTATGCATCCCCACATCACTGACACCCCACATCAATGTTCCTCCCTTGCCACCGCTGTGACGGTTCTGTGATCCAAAACCTCTCCAACAATGAAGCCAAAAAAAAAAAAATAGCTTAGTAAAATTAATAAGAAAATGAGATCATTTAAAAAATAACCAATAAAATAAAAAATGTAAAACAATTTGAAGTAATAAAACATTTTATAAATTTAGATATTGTGTCTTTCATTACTGTAAGATCTGTTGTATGTACAGTGACATTTTCTTCCATATATTCTCCCAGTGTCTTATTTTTTTTTCCATTTTATCTTCAAAGAAGCTTTAGGATACAGAAAAGTCACATAGAGAGTACACAGGATTCCCATATACCCAACTCCCTCCTCTTCTTCCACTCTCCATTATTAATAACATTTTAAATGTGGATGGTACATTTGTTACAATTGATATACCAATATTGAAGCATTGCTTCTAACCATGGTTAATGGTTTACAACATCGTTTATATTTTGGATCATACACTTTTATAGGTTTTGACAAAATTTGAAGTGCCCTGTGTCTGTTATTGCAAGATCATGGTGAACAATTCTAATACCCTAAAAATGCCATACATTCTATTTTATTCTTCCCTTCCCCTCCCTTCAGAACCTATGGTAACCACTAACTTCCAGTTTTTGAGGAATAATATTCATAGTGACTTGCAATAATATTGATGGCTTGATATATTGGTCTCTTTTCTTTTATAAGGCACTACCTATGTTCTCGAGGGATTTTTGTTCCTCTACTTTGAGAACATAGCAAGTCTCCCCAGGAAGGCATTTTAATATTTTCTTGTTTATTGTGTGTGTTTCCACCCACTGGTATAACACAGTATGACATGATGAACACTTAGGTATTCCACAGAAACCAGCCACAGGTGTGCCCTATCATGTATAGCCATCCACACCCAACACCCTACACCAGTAACTCTCCCCTTCCATATATGCCAAAAGAACATTTCCAACATTATAGGTGCAACCACAGACCTGCAAATCCCCAGAGTTCATTTGCTCCTTCCCATGATCCTCCCACAGGTCTCAAAGATAGTCCAACCCAATCCCCCTACCCTACTCCCCCTCAAAGAACAGTACTTCCAAACCCAATCATGTCACTGCACCAGTGTCATGCTCATCCATTGCACTGCACTGTTCCACTTTATCGTAGATTTTGCCCATATGAGCATTGGCTCACAATCCTCTACTCCATTTCTGTTTCCTGTAAACCTATCTTCCAGACTCCAGCTCTGTGAATCTATTCAATTTGCTTAATTCATATCAGTGAGGTCATGTAATCTTTGTCCTTCAGTTGCCTGGCTTACTTCACTCAACATAAGATTTTCAAAGTTCATCCATGTTATCCCATGTGTAAATACTGCATTCCTTCTTACAACTGAGTAATATTCCATTGTATTTATATACCACATTTTGCTTATCCATTCATCTGTTGACGGGCCCTTAGATTGCTTCCAACTTTTGGCAATAGTGAATAATGCCACTATGAACATTGGTATGCATATGTCTGTTAGTGTCCCTGCTTTCTCAATTCTTTTGGCTATATGCCCAGCAGTGGGATTGCTGGATCATATGGCAGTTCTATAGTTATGTTCCTGAGGAAGCCAAACTATCTTCCACAATGGTTGCACCATTCTACATCCCCACCAGCTGTGGATAAGTGTTCCCTTTCCTCCATATCTTCTCCAACACTTGTACTCCTCTGTTTTTTAAATAGCTGCCACTCTAATGGGTGTAAGATGATATCTCATTTTAGTCTTAATTTGCATTTCCCTAATAGCTAGTGATGTTGAGCTTCTTTTTATATGCTTATTAGCCATTTATATTTTTCTTTGCAGAAGTGTCTATTCAAACTATTTGCCCATTTTTTAAATGGTTGTTTGTCTTTTTATGTTCAAGATGTAGGATTTCTTTATATATGCTGGATATTAGACCTCTATTGGATAATTGTTTACCAAATATATTCTTCCACTGAGTAGGTCCTGCGACATTCTCTCATAGAGTGGCAAGAATGCTTAGGGTACATGGGCACTGCCTAGCAAATCAGGGTCTGGGTATTGATGCTTATGAATCTTGTTTTTGGGAAATTGAAGCTTAGCCTAGTATTATATATTGCCAAAGATTTACCTCCTGAAAGCCTCCTTGTTGCTTTAATGTGGCCTCTCTCCAAGCCAAACTCAGCATATGAACTCATTACCTTCTCCCCAGTGTGGGACATGACTCCCAGGGGTGAGCATCCCTGGCACTGAGGGATTTTTACCAAGCATCAATTAGTGGTGCATTTATAAAAAGATCTTGACCAAAGCAGGGAAATATTCCATGCACATGAGTTTATATGGCTAAGAGATTTCAAAGTGAGTCAGGGGGTCATTCCAGAGGTTAAGCTTATGCACGTCTTATGAGGATCTCTCTTCCAGCTGCAGTAAATAGTGCCTCAATCAGGGAGCTTCCTGAGGGATCTAAAGACATCTGGACACTGTAGGCAGGGCAGGCAACACCCAGAATTTGGCACCCCATCAGTGGACCTTACCTTGGGATATATAATAACCTATCCTTCTAATGTATTTGAGTTGGGCTCATAATTTCCCAGCACATAGTTCTTGTGCCCCTATTATTTGAACTTATAATTAGCACTATACCCATTAAATATGTGTCCCAGAGACTTAAATATTCTTGTTGTTCATATGTTCATATGCCGGTTGAGCCCTGAATCTCAGCAGAGTTGTAGCCAACACCTACCCTCCAATTCATCAGTCTCACCAAGGAAAAATAACAAGAGGATGATGCTGGACAAGGCCAATCCCAAGAAACAGAGATTATTTATACTTGTAAGCAAGACAGATCCACTCATCTGCCCCATGGGATCTAAGCCCACTCTCAATCAGAAGCAGAGTGGACATCACTATCCGTAAATCATCAAGATTAAGGAATGAAAAAACATAAGGGGGAATTACAACTATGAACTATATTAGACTTATTTTTATTCTAGTAATGGAAGATCTTGAAACATTGATGATATAAAGGCAGTTGTCACCAGAGATTCTAGGAGAGAGAGGGCAGAAGTGGTATAACATGGGACATTGGAGCCTTTTTGTATGACATGCAATGATGGATACAGGTCATTATACATTTTGTCAAAGATATAAATTTGTGCAGGTCAAAGGGTAAACCAAGATGTGAACTAAGGATGATAGTAGCAATGCTTCAATGATTTTCATCAATTGTAACAAGTGTACCACACTAATGAAAGATGTTGTTAATGGGGAGAAGTGTTGGAAGGGTGGGGCAAGGTATGTAGGAATCCCATATATTTTCAATGTACCATTTATGTAATCTAAAGCTTCTTGTAAAATGAAAGTTATAAATCAATCAATCAATCAATAAATACTGAAAATTGAAAAAAATATCTTAAGAATAGAAAAACTTAAAAAGATAGGTAAGGTCATATACCTAAAGTAAATAAAGTTTATCCTTTTTACAGGGAAATACCATGTTAATATTTCCATGTTTAATCCATTAATATGTTTTTTTCAGTGTGAAATTTAATTTAATATTTGATTCAATATGTATGTAAATAAAATATATATGAATATAATATGTATTGCAAGTTCCTTTGCATCGTGTAAATGTACAGCATATTGAAAAATAAGGTGATAAAATTTTAAAATGTTTGGTATATCCATTGTGTTTTTATATTCTGGTTTCAACATGGCAAAACCTCAGTATAAGGCACTGGACATCCAGTTAC
Source organism: Cabassous unicinctus (assembly GCA_029593785.1). NCBI lineage: Eukaryota > Metazoa > Chordata > Mammalia > Cingulata > Chlamyphoridae > Cabassous > Cabassous unicinctus. The sequence goes on along the minus strand of JAQZBX010006318.1, from coordinate 44,154 downwards.
CAGGTTAGTGTCAGTTTGAATAAGAAAATTATATGTTAAAATAGCATGTATGAGAGAAATTATGAAACTAGCAACAATGAATAGAATTAGTGCCACTGAATTTTCCACTTAAAAATGGCTAAAATGAGCTATTTGTTATATGTTACCTCAATAAAAATATTCAAATATTAACATCACAGTAAAACCCAAAGAATAAACCCAGATTTCAGACTTCTAGGCTCCAGATGTGAAAAAAAATTGTTTTTTATTCAAAAAACAAACATATATATCACTATTGCAGGGTGGTGGGAATGTGGAGAAGCATAGGAAAAATGCAACTGGAGTGACCCATGGACTGTGGTTAACAGTAATACTGTAATATTCATGCATCTATGCTAAAGATGTACTGTGTTGATATTGGGGGTTATGGAAAAAGTGTGCCAAATGTACACTATGGACCATGGTTAGTGGTAATAGTCTGATGATATTATCTCATAATCTGTAACAAATATTCCACCATGTTGTGGTGTGTTGATAGAGGGATGTTGTATAGGAATTCTGCACATGCGCATGATTGTTTTGTAAGTTCACAAGTTCTGTAATTAAAACCTATTTTTAAAAAATAATATTAGTGGGTTGGGGGAAAATACACCAAATTTAAGATATAGTAAGTTTTTTTATTTTATTGTATTTTTTATATATTTTTAAAGATACTTAGACCATACAAATGTCACATAAAAAGTATATGGGATTCTCACATGCCCTGCTCCCCACAACTCCCACATTTTCTCACATTAGCAATATCCTTCATTTGTGAGGTACATTCATTGCATTAGATGAATACATTTTGGAGCTTTGCCACTATGCATGGAGTAGTAAGATTTTGACAATATTCTTTCATAATACATAACAAATGTTTCACAATAATGCAAGGTGTTGATGGTGGGTTGATATATGGGATCCCAGTATGATGTTATGTATGTTTGCTTTGTAAGTTCACAGATTTTACTATAAAATTATTGTTTATGTATGCTTATGTATAAATGATATAAAAATAATAATAACAGTGTGGGTTAGGGGAAAATACACCAAATGTAAGATACTTTGGTTAGTAGTGTATTTTGATGATACTATTTCATCATTAGTTAAATATGTTTCACATTGCAAGATATTGGTAGAAAGGTGAGGTATGAGAACTCTGTATGATATTATGTATGTTTGTTTTGTAAGTTCACAACTATTACTATACACTTATAGTTTATGTATGTTTATATATATGTGATAAACCTCAATAAATTTTTAAAAAATTGAAAAAAAAACAAAGAAATAAAGAAATGTGAGGGGCAAACAGTAGGAAGGTGAAGACACCAATCTTGTCTGTTATACAATTAGTTGGGAATCCATCTTGTATCCCCATAATTTAGAAAACCAGCCACATATCCCTTTCATCCTCAAGTCCCAGACTTATGCCTATAGTGGAATTCTAGGGAGAAATGCCTGGATTAGTCACACCCTTAATTTAAGCAATTAGATTTTCTGCATTGCTCAGCTGGTCTGAACTTCAAATTACTTTTCTGCCACAGTCCATCTCTTTTTATTTTCACCCACTGAAACCTGCTTTTTCTATCTTGTCCTCTTGTATCTCAATGCTTTTCTTTTAAATTGTCTCCTTTATGAAATCATAGCTTTATTTTCCATTAAATTTACTTTCTAAGAGATTTTAGAAATTCATTTTTTTATGAACTTCCTTCTCAGGGTTGTCCTATCTCCTTTGTATGCTCACACCTATTCTAAGCCCAGGACTCCAGGCATTGAAACATCTAATTCACCAATTATTGTACACCCTCCCTCCCAACTCTCATACCACCTCAGCTTCAAGATCAACAGTCTTGCTTTATGTTCCCTTCTCTGATCAGTTGGATATTTGACCATGTGGTTCACTGAAATACATAATAAAGAGAAACAAGATAAGATGAAGACCCTACAGTGCAACCAAAAGACTTTCTTTGGAAAAAGACTGAACATGTTTATTAGACTATTTAGATTCCAGAAGGAATCTAATTCCAGCTTTTTGCAAGCACTGCCAAGGGAAATCAAGAAATAATCTTACTGTCCATTCATGATATTGCTATAATAAGCTCATTTCAAGTCATCCTACTCAAGCCAACTGCCTGATTTATTGGAAATATTTTATCAAGGTCCTGCTCACAGCTGCTTTAACCTGGTTGTTCTTCAGGCTATATGTGAGGGGATTCACCAAGGGTGTAATCACACCATACTGTAAAGAGAATATCAACTCCAATGGTGAGCCTGAGGCTGGCAATAAATAGCGAAGAGAAGCTGAACCATAAAATAAGAGCACTACAGTGAGGTGAGAAGAGCAAGTGGAGAAGGCCTTGCTTCTACCTGAGGAGGAGCTAATGCTTAGGATGGTGGAGACAATGGGGGTGTAGGAATAAACAATAAGGAAACAGGTTCCAATTCCATGCAGTAGACTGGAGCAGAGAAGCACTGTAACATTAGTTGTGATATCTGAACAGGACAGAGAGAAGAGTGAAGGCAGTTCACAGCTGTAGTGGGGGATGGAATCATCTCCACAGAAGTCCAAGTTCATAGCAAGAAGGGTGTTGATAAATGCATCCAGAAAGCCCAGGCTCCAGGATCCCCACACCAGCCCCTTACAGAGCTGGTTGCTCATCATTTGTCCATAAAGCAGAGGGTGACAGATTGCAACATAGCGATCATAGGCCATCGCTGAGAGCAGGCATGCTTCCGTGCCCCCAGGCTCAAACACAAAGAAGACCTGAGCCAGACAGCCTCCAACAGAGATGGTTTTCCTCTGAGACAGGAGATTCTCCAGCAGCTTTGGCACTGTGGCAGAAGAGAAGCAAAAGTCCAGGAAGGAGAGGTGACTCAGGAAGAAGTGCATGGGGGTGTCGAGCTGAGGATCTGCCCTGATGACCAGCAGCATCAATAGGTTCCCCATCAGGGTCAGGATGTAAATTCCCAGGAACAGCACAAAGAGCAAAGCCTGCACATGGGAGTCAGCAGACAATCCAAGGAGGATGAACTTGAGGATGGTGCTGTGGTTTCCCAAGGCCATTTAGAGATGCTACTGTCTAGAAATAAAATAGGGGCAGACCTGAAACCTCTATCAACCACATTCATTACTTAGGAGGGGCTCTCTACCTTCCTACTAACTTAAAGTTCCTGGATGCTCTCACTGATTCCTTTGAATCCCTTCCTCCTGTGTTGATATGTTCTTTCAATCCTCATCCTGGATGAATGTCACCTAATGGCTTCTTGTCTTCTTCAGAGATTGGTGAAGAAATTTATTCATATATTCAATCAGGACAATTACTAATATTCTCTTCTGTATCTGTAGAGACTAATAATCTTTTCTTTACCTATAACGTGGTCTACAATGTTCCCTACATTCTAGTGTAGATTCTAGTGGAATTCCTAGAAACAAAGTTTCAAAAAATGACTTCTTTTCTCTGTTACTCATTCTCTTACTCCCATTGAAAGCCTAGTCACGATGATATTATTATTATTTTTTTGAGGTACCAGAGGCCAGAGATTGAATCCCAGGACCTTATATGTGATAAGCCGGTGCTCAACCACTAAACCACATCTACTCCCATGAGTTGATTTTTTTCATTTGTTTTGCTTGTTGCTGTTTTTCTTTTTTCTTTTTTAAGGAGGCACCAGGAACCGAACACAGGGCTTTTCATGTGGACAGCAGACTTTCAACGGCTTGAGCCACGATCGCTCCCCTGATGATATTATTTTGTGTTCTATTAGGCTTTTCACAAATACTTTTACATAAATTGTTCATTTCATCTTTGGGAAAAGAGTGAAATGTGTAGACACTGTTGTGTGTATGCATAGTATGTGTGTGTATGTTTTTGAGCATTATATTCTGTTTTATTTGAAGGATGGAATACTAGGAATAAGAGAGAAATTTTCTGCATCCATTTTGCTGGAGAGAAAATTTAGTATCTGATGTTATATAACTTATCTAAATTGACCATTTGAAGCAAGATTTGACTCCTTTATATAGGACCGAAACAAGAGGTCATTTTGCCACTCAGTGTCTTCCAATCAAGGCTTGGTTTTCCTGTCCTCTATCATCTGGCATCTATTGATATTTGTGATTGTTGAGCTACTACTCTATGGAGGGCCTCAATGCTGGGGCAGACTAGTGTACTCTCCTCTGATCATCACATGGGCATATCTTTCTCTTTCCCTTTTCTCATGCATGTGCTCCTCATGGAATGCCCTGTCTTTCCATCTAAATCTTATTTATATTCTACTTTCACTAAAATTTCAATGTATTTCTGAGAACTTCCTTTATCATATCCTTTCCTGAAATATGAGTTTGTGTAGCAGCTGGACAACTATTATCTTTGAGTGCCTGATAACTGATTAGACATCATAAACACTTTTGTTTTTAATCCCCATAACCAATTTGGGGCAAATCACTGCACTGAGGTTTTTCAAATAAGAAAACAAAAGTATTTGGGTATCTTACCAACTCTTTAAAGTCATTATTCCCACTCTCTCCTCTCTGATTTCAAGAATGTGCTCTTTGTATCCTGGTCTGATTGCTCCCTGTGAAAGATTTCTCAGGCATTCCTGCTTCTTCTCACAGTATCACCTAATTTATCCATTCACAATAAGAAACTCCTTCCTTGTATAACAGCAGATGAATCACTCTCTTACTCTGGTATCTAGTATAACATTTGTATAGTGTGTTTCTTTTTACCCCCTTCCATGATATTACAGTTTCTTGATGGTAATGATTTTGTTCTATATTATTTTGCAACCAAGACCCTTGCCCCTGCGAAGGGAAATGCATATGGTAGAATTCCAATTAGCATTTGCTACAGAAAAGAACATAATGAAGTGAATAATACAGACTGCTTAGCTCATATTGTGAGAAAGTCTCCATATCCACAAGCTTAAGAAAGATTAAGCACCAAAGATAAGGGGAAAGTGAAGGTAAAGAAATGTGTTTGTGTGTGTCCATGTATGTAATAGGTTTGATTTTTGTCCCTATGGGAGGTCAGCAAATGGACTTTATTTTGCACCTACCATCAACCACCAGATCCCTGTACGGAAGGAGTCATCCCACACCCACTAGCCAACTTTTACCTCTATTAGAAAAGTGTTTAAACTCACCATAGCAATCTACAGCTAGCCAGCCATAAATTCAACATCATCCATTTATCCTTTAGTTTATTTGTCTATTCATATATTCACTTTGTAATTCGTTCCTTTCCTTAATAATCCACCTTTCTCTTTGTTTATTTTTCTACCATCTCTCCACAAATGCCTATATTCAGATAGCAAAAATTCACAGATTTTCTGCTATATATCAGATTTTGTTAGGCATTGGGAGGAAGACAACCTAGTATAGACCAATGTCCAACTGTTTTGTAAATAATTCTTTTTTTCCCTTTAGGATTACTGTCACTTACCCTTAGAATCCAGGTTTAAATTCTCTTCTTAGAATTTTTACTCTTCCTTAGAGTGAAATCTGCTCTGGTCTGAACATTCAGATTTTTACTTTTCATGAAAGATATCTTTTGTATCCCCAGTCCCAATGACATTTTATTTGCCCTGTAATTTGCATCTATGTCATGATACTATGATATCGGTCATTGGGACTACTCAAAGGACTCACAATTACTTTTAATTCTGCACACCCATCCACCTACCCAAACTTATCCTTTTTACTTATTATCTCACTATTAATATTGAATATTCACAGTTTACCAGCTCATTCGATTTTATTAGATTCAGTATATATATATATAGATCAGCTTTGCCTAGTAGGATAGTACACAGCATATTGGCTCAAGTAAATTCTAATTCAACACTAAAGGAAAACAACCTGCTCAAAAATTATATTTTGAGTAAGCCCTCTTACCCCTACCTTTGTCCAATCCTGTTAGATGTATACAATTTCCCTAGTGTCAAAACTAGCAATCATCAACAACAAAAAAACACGAAATAAATTAAGGCCATTGTCTCTAACAATATGAACATTTCTGCATTTGGTATTTTCTGTCTAAATTAAATAGAAAATTCCTTTGATTAATTTGTTTTTTGTTCATCTTATGTTCATTTTTCCATCAGATGGATCTCAGTGCCTGCAATTCTCACTGAAATTGAGTGACTCAACCCAGTCCATATTGGTTAGAGAAAGAATATTTTGCATCTTTAACGTGAGAAGAAGGATAAATGCAGAAGTTAGTTTTATGTAATCTTTCAAAGGAAACCTGGGTTTACCAGTTTGCATGTGATAGTAATCTAGTATTATACAACTTTACATATAAGTGGATATTGAAATTGAGGGTTATAATAAAAGTCATCCAATTCTGTCCATTATTCCACATTTATGCATAGGATAATTCCTCGAAACCATTCATAATATGCATTCATTTATTCCTAATGAAAAATGAGGAGGAGGATGCTGTTCATAATGAAGAAGATAGTGCTAAACACCATTCCAAGAACTTCCCATGTATTAAGATACTTATTTCTCACACAAATCCTGTGAGATAGGGACCATTTATATCCTTCTCCCTTCTTGTTTTAAACAGATGAGGAACTGAGGCAGAAAGCTGGTAGGGAATGTGCCCAAATCCACAGAGGTAGGAAGCAGTGGAGATGGCATGTAACTTATCACATCCTTTCCATGGGGGCAGGTAGTACAGAAACATTCCTTGAACAAGAGACATATAACATAGGATTCTTAATATTTTGTATGCTTCAAATGAATTTAATTTTAAAATGTTAGTAAATTTCACAAATGCTAGGATTGATGAGTTATTTAGAAGGTGAAGAGAATGAGGCCCAGTGTTTCCTTCAGTCACTGAGCATGGGAAAGTACTCTACCTGACCAAAATTTGGGGAATTTGGATACTCAAAGTAAGTATAAATACAATGGTTTTGGGATGGTTTTAGACTAGGGAGAGTGACAATAAGGGCATAAGGAATAATAACACTAATGAATTCATTTTTTCTTTAATATTTCTTAGTTCTGATCCTTACGGCTATTTTCTTCAGCACCTACATTATTTTGATCCATCTTGAGATGATGAAGGCATTTAGTAATAGCTGAAAATTAGCTTTCTATGGCATATGTAATTGGGCGTAGAAAAGGACCAAAATCTGACATGCCCTCCCCATTCCTCTCTTGACTTCATTGCTCCAGCTGCTATATCCTGCCTTTTTGATACTCCTAGAGTATGAAGAAATGCTGAGTTTGAAGTCAGAGTGCACAATATTTCCACTCACATAACCTAACATTAGTCACTGATGCCAGGGTGTTTTCCCCAGGTAATTGCTCGGTGTAGGTGAACACCTAGACCACATTGCATGGAAACGTGAAAGTTTGCATTGATTTGGGGGTTTATTTTCTAGCACACAGAAAGTCTACGGAAAGACTCAGGGTGAAAAGATGCCTCACAGGGAGCCTGAAAGAGAGGACATATTAGGAATGGGAAAGAAGTAGTCAGAAGAGAGAGGGGAGGAAATTTCAGACAATCATAGAGGACATTACCAAGTAGGTGGGCTGGTGGTTATGGCTTAGAAGACTTCCTGCTGTTCGGGTCTTTTCCTGAGCCAGGAAGCTCTGTGTCTGAGAACCAGTTCTTTTATGACCCAGTTACAGCTACTTCAGTTGATTTTCCCTGTCTCTGGAGAAATCACAGTAAAGGCATCACAATGGCTTACCCCAGAAGCTTCAGGGCTTGCATCCTTTCAACTCTGTCTTGGCTTTGTCCCTCTCTCTCGCAAAGTCTCTAAATTCCTCAAAAAACAAAACAAAACAGAAATCATAGCAGGTCATATATCTGATAGCCATAGACTCAAACACAGGTGACTCACTTCATTTAGTTAACTCTTTTTCCTTAAAAACTGTGTTAAGCAAATTTGTGAAGTGAGTGATTCTCACATATATCCCTTCAGAAGGGCAGATATATGATTAGGGAGTCACTAATGGGATGGCTGAGCCTGATGGCTCAGGTGACAGAAGAGCCAATGTCTTTTATTCTCCGGAGTCACAGGCTGAAACTCAAGCTTAGACTCATTAACACAGCAAGCAGAAATTTGTAGGGGTCTCAGAGGATGCCACTTAGAATTGTCTTTTGGAATTTTTATGTTGAAGCTAAAAAATTGAATGGAAATATTGGATGTTTGATGGTCTTTGAAATATGTACATGAGTAGCAACTTCCTTTTGTCTGTATACCTCATTTAAGAAATTACAGGAAGGCTGTGCATTTATTTTTTTATTTTTCATTTTTTAAATTTTATTGAAGTATATTATTCATATATGATCACACATAAACAATAAGAGTATAGTAAAAGTTGTGAACTTACAAATCAAACATGCATAACCTCATAAAGGGGTCCCATATATCAACCCACCACCAGCACCTTGCATTATTATGAGACATTTGTTACAAATAATGAAAGAATATATCAAAATCTTACTAATAACTGTAGTCCATATCTTACATTTGGTGTATTTTTCCCCCAACCCTATTATTATTTTTTTAAATATATTTTTATAGCAGAAGTTGTGAATTTAGAAAACAATCATTATGCATGTAATTTTAACTATCTTGCAGGTTATTTCCCTTGCCTATGGATTTGATTTTACAAACATCTTTCTGAAGTATAATTTAGTGGTCAGTGTGTTGATGATTCTATAAGATTTTGAGGATAATTTTGAATGCATGTGATGAAACCCAGGGGAAAAGAAAGACACACAACTAAATGATCAAAGTGAAAAATATCGTAGTTTAATCCTGAAGATGTAGAACTGAAAAATACCCACTGGAATTTAGAACCGGAGTCTTATTTTTTTCATTGAGCAATGGTGGAGTTGTTAGCCAGATTAAAGAAGATTTAGATGTGGATTAATGTGGGGAAACAAGTATGTTTTAAAATTTTTGTAAGAGTATTTAAGTAGAGTAAAAAAAATTAATAGCAAAAATTTATTAATGACTTACCAAATGCCAAGTAGTGATCTACTTGCTTTCATTGTGATAAGTTATGCCACACAACAATTCTGATAGTTAGAACTTCTTCTTATCCCCATTTTTAGATGAGGAAACTCAGGCAGTGGCTCAAGTTCCTACAGTTATAAAGTGGTAGAGTCTGGATTCAAATTCAGTTCATGAGATGAATAAATTTCCTTTTTGTTCTATGTTAAATGGCCTCAAGAACTGATTTTTATCCAGAAAATTATTAGATTTTTCACTGACTATATGAACATTTGATATGAAATGTTTGAATTATGGCTGTGATAAAAGGAGAATGAAGGTATATATTCTGGCTTCTGGCAAGGAGAGTCATAAATAATCTCTAAACTCATGTAATAAATATTCATTGTGTGAAAGTCATTAAAAGTGGAAAAGCATAAATGTTGCTAGAGCTACATTACTAAAATTCTCAAGTAATTACATTTCACAAACCTATGTGTACCTGTGTCCTGTGAACCATATCTTCATCTTAGAGTGCTGCTCTGATTGTGATTATATTTTTCCTGACTTTTAATTAGAACAGGTTCAAATTAAGCATCAGTGAACATTTCTCACTGCATGAGGAGCATGCAGATGCAAGCTGGGAGAAGGAATTAATTGAAATTTTACCCACTCAGTGCCAGGTTTAATTATAAAAGAACAGTTGTGAACTGTGTTAAGATGCATAGTAAGTCAAGGCTTCCTTAAAAGAAAGGTTTGTGCACGTGAGGTTTTGGAGTCTCTGGTTTGTTTAGAATATGGGCAGTTATGTGTGGCGAATTAGATTATGGGGACAGTTTTATCACAGGGTAATGGTCATTGTTGTTCTAAATACTTTATGTTGGTTTATTTATGTTCTGTTGTTGACTCCTTATATCTAAACACCATGGATTTTTTCTTCTGGCATGTTTGATGAAATCTGATTCTTTCACAAAATAATGGGTTACTGTGACTGAAAGTGGTCAAATCAATGTTGATCTACATGGGGTTTAAGATATCACAGAAATGAGTCTTAATGGAAACAAGAGGTATGACTTGGCATATTAGGAATCTTTTCCTAAAACTTCATTCACACTGTCATTTAATGCCTTGGCAATTGGAATTTTGGACTGAATAGTGTTTGTAGTCAGAGTCATCCTGTGCACTGTGGGATGTTTCACAGCATCCATGTCTTCTACTTACTAGATGCCAGTAGCACATTTCCCAGTTATGACTACTAAAAATATGTCCCAATATTGCCAAATTCCTATGGGAGGCAGGGCAGGAAGAGCCCGAAAAATCATGCTTGTTTGAAAACTGCCAATTTATTCAAATGAGTTTGTGAAGTAATTTATATTAATATACAGAATTAGTAATGAATATGATATATGTGAAACACAAAAAATAGGTACTTTAATTAAGAATGGAGATTTGCTAAAATAATTCCACTCCCAGAATTAAAAGCAGAAAAAACATGATGAGTCTGGAGTTAAATTGAAATCATTAGTTATATGGTGTCAACTGTCTACAAGCAGTAATCAGGTGGAATAACACAAGCACTTTCCCCTGGGTCCCATGGTGTGAGCATTTAGGCTGTTCTTTAACAGAGTAAGTGTGGGTGCTTGTGAGGTTCCTTAGGACCAGATCTGAGGACCAGAAAACAAAGTGGGTAAAATCCATCATTGTAGTTGAATGCTGATGGTGCATTTTTTGATTGCTGACATAAAAAATGTCATGGTGCAAGAACAAGACTCCTACATTCAAGTTGAATATGAAAAATAGTGATGATAATGTACTAGAATAAGCTGAGTTTGTATAAGTTACTTGTGCCCTCCTGTTTTAATTTCTAGACTGCTCAAAGCAAATACCATGGATGGTTAGACTTGAAAAATGGGAATTTATTTGCTAACAGTTAGAGTCCAGGAAAACGTCCCAATCAAGACACCATCAAAGCAATGCTTTACTATGAAGACCAGATGTCAGTGATCCTGGAGGCCTCTGTCACATGCCAAGGTACATGTCAATGCCTGCTGGTCTGTCCATTCTGAGTTTTTCTCATTTCAGCTTCTTGCTTGTGTGGTTTTTTGTCTCTGTGTCTGAATTTGTTTTTCTTATTAAGGACTCTTCTGATACGATAGGACCCATCGTGTACCATGTGGATTACACCTTAAATGAAGTAGCCTCATCAAAAGATTCTATTTACAATAGGTTCATTCTTACAGGAAGGAATGAGAATTAAGAACTTGTTTTTCTTGGGAATATACAGCTTCAAACCATCCAACTCCAGCTTTTGGATCCCCAAAAGACATATGCTTTCTATATGGAAAATACATTCATTCCATCACAATATCATAAAAGCCTTTAGTCATTTCAGAAACAATGCTTAGTACAGAGTTTCATCAAAATCGCTCTTAGGTGTAGTCTGCCCTGGGGCACAATTCCCCTCCTTCTGTGGGCCTGAGAAAACTTGAGAACAAGTTATCTGCTTCCAAAACACAATGGAGAGGGAAGCATTGGATAAACATCTTCATTTCCATGGGGAGAAATTGGAAGGTAAACAAGGGTCTCAGTTCTCAATCAGTTCAGACACTGCAGGGCATACTCCATGATATTTCCTAGTCTGAGAGTCATCTATGGAATGATGGATTGTGTTCTTAGTCTGATGGACAGGCAGCCCCAAACCTTCTAAGTGCTTGTGCAGCTACCATGCTCTTCCCAGGCACTGAAGTGAAGACTCACCCTATTCAAGCATAGGGATGGCATCCAGACACTCTGCAATCTCTACGGCACAGACTCAACCCTCTCAGAACAGTGGAATTGTGGCCAGACTCTCTGCAATTACCAGGGAATATACTGCACCCACTCTGAAGCCTGGGGTGCCAGCTCTCTTCCTGAAGAACAAGACAGTGGGTTTGCCCTCACCATGTGCCGGGACAGACTCAAACTTTCCACGCACATGGGTGGGCCCACTCTTTGGCCTAAGAAGATGTCTTTGTTCCAGACCTCAGCTTCTATGGTTCTACTCTTTAAGCGATTTTTCCCCCAAACCATCCATTTTCTGTCACTTTTATCCAGTCTGGCAGTGGTTCCATTCTTGCAGATCTCACAAAAAATTTTGTCAGTTTTGCAAGCAGTACACAGGGGACAAGGCCTTCAGACAAAAGAACTTTCCACAGATCCTTCCTGGATAACTGCATTCCCAATCCTTACTTGCACTGAAATGGCTGACTGGATCCATGTTTTCAGTTAAACCCTCACATTGAACACTATTTTCTGTGGACTCACTTTCCAGAATTCAGAATTTTTCAATCCACCAATTTCTGTTTTTTGTTTTTTTTTTTGTGACCAGGAGTTCAGTTCTCAGCTAATCCCTTTCCTCTAAAATTTTACTATAAGCTGCATGGAGAATCCAGGTTGCATTTTCCACACTTAGCCTGAAAATCTCAGCTAAATATCCAAGTTCATCACTTTCAAATTTTACCTTCCATCGAACTTCAAGCTCAATTATGCCAAGTTCTCTGCATCTTAACATAACTTTCACCTTTCTTCCAGTTTCCAATGACACTCACATCATTTTCTTATAAGTCGTCATCAGAAGTACCGTCCATATTTCTACCAACAGCCTCTTCAACGCAATCTAAGCCTTTGCTATCACAGAGATCACCATTCTTACAGCCTCCACCCATTATACAATCCAAAGAGACTTTGTACTTGCAATAGAATCACCCCACTCTTTTGGTACCAAAATCTGTTTTAGTTTCCTAGGCAGCTTAAAGAAGATACCATGAAATGGTTTGTCTTGAACAATGGAATTTATTAGCTTACAAATTTGGGGCTGAGAAAACGTCCAAATCAAGGCATCATCAATGCAACGTTTTCCTCCCTAACACTGGCTGAGGCTGATTCTTTGCTCTTCTGTCACGTGGCAAGGACAGGGAGGCAACTTCTATCTCTCCCTTCTCTTCTGGGTTTCATTGGTTTCAGCTTTTTGAGTCTGTGGCTTTCTCTCTCTGTTTCTGTACCATTCTGTTTATAAAAGACTCCTGTAATAGGATTAAGACCCAAAGTCCCATGAGGTGGGTGATTCCTCAACTGAAGTAGCCTCATTCTACTTACAATTGGTTTGCACCTACAGGAATGGATTAGATTTAAGAACATGTTTTTTATGGGGTACACATAGCTTCAAGCCACCATACCTCCTAACAATGTAAAAAAATACTATATAACATGAAGTATCTCCAATCAATCAGTCTGAGAGAACTTATTATTTATTTTCCTGTTAATTACTATAAAAATAGAAGATTGAAAATCATGAAAGGAATATGCAGAACAATGTGAGAATGTATTTAGTTTACATAAATGGAAGTGAACTAATACAGGAGATTGAAACAATGATCTTAAAACTAACACAGGCTGTTAGACAGATGAAATGCCAAAGGCAAACTTGTCTAAGTGCCCTCTGAAGATGAGAATCAAAGTGATTACTGGTTGAGGCATTTTGTAATTCAGCTTATTGTCCTCAAGGAAGGCACACAGTGTTTCTTTTGATGGATGAGGTGTATAAAAAGAACCAGAAAAAATTCGATGACATTCTAGAAAAGGGCAAATTACTGACATGGAGAACTTAGTGGTAGTCAGGGCTGGGTTTCAGGAGAAGGGCTGACTACAAAGAGACCAGGGAGAAATTGTGGGTGATTGACCTGTTCTTTAACTTAATTGTGGTGGTTGTTACAAGACTGTCTGTATTGTAAAAGATATGGAAATGTACAACTAAAAGGGTGAATTTCATATATAAATCAAATGGAAAAGTATTGTATGAAACCATTTATGCAGAGGTAGAAATATTTAAAATAATACTGTATATATTCTTATAAGAACATAATAATATATTGACAAGAGGAACTGAAACTTTGTGTAGGAAAGTGGTTATCTCTGCATTGGGAGTAGTATAGAAAGGGAGTTCAACTCTACCCATAAAACTTTATTTCTGAAATAAAAAAATGATCCAAGGTAAATATAACATATAAATAGTAGGGAAAAGAAAACCTCCTTGATCAAAGAATAAAAACTATTAGAGAAAATTAACTTTCCAGAGCTGCTGCCCTGCTTTATTCCCTCCTAAGTCAGAATCAAGCCAACTCTTGATGTACACAAAAGCTGTACTGTACTATGTGAATGAGTGTGTGAAGTTGGCTGAGATAAAAAACCATTCTCCTTAGTAAATTATGTCCAGTATAATTTATTTCAACTCTGCCCTCTCAATCATTGGTGATTTGCTTTTACTAGAAGACTGCCTTGTAAGAATAAAACCAAAGGAATAATTTTGACAGTAGTGAGCAGATTTGATGGTAAAAGTTTGGAATTTTTATCACTGATAAAAATGAAAAGATACAAAAAAGTGTTTGTAATGATTATTGACATTGTGGTAGAGAGAACAATGGTTCTTCCAAGATTTTCAAAGAACCTGTGTATATAATACCTTAAATAGCAAAAGGTACTTTGCAGATATGAGTTAAGGAACATAAGGTGGAGAGATTATCCTGGATTATTCATGTAACCTTAGGATCCTTATAAGAGTGAGGCAAAAGGATCAACATCAGAAAAGGAGATGTGATGATGGAAGCAGAGATTGGAGTGATACACTTTGAAGATGAAGAAAGGAAACACAAGACATGGAATACACAAACATGTGAGTACACCTGATACCATTGATTGTACACTTTGGATAGATTTATGCTTTATTAATATGTATTAGTAAAATTGATTTGCTAAAAAATGAAAAACACATATATTACTATGTCATAATTTCATTTATTTAGATACTTTGATAATTTTAACAATAATTTTTTTCCTTATAATCCAAAAAAAAAAAAAAAGAGTAAAGCAAGAGGGTCAACATGAGATCAACAGATGTGGTGATGGAAGCAGAGGCTGATGTGATGCACTTTGAAGATGAAGAAAGACACCATGAGGTATGGAATAAAAGCAGCTGGAAAGGCAGGCTTCTAGGTAGATTTATCTCCTAGAGACTCCAGAAAGAACTAGCCCTGCTACCACCTTTCCATTAACCCATGGATCTAATTTTACACTTCTGCCCTCCAGAACTGTAAGATAAATTTGTGTTACCTTAAGAAAATGACGTTGTGGTATCTTGTTTCACCCGCAGTAAAATACTGATATAGACATAACAAGTAATGTTTTTTTAAAAGATATTAAATACGTAATCAAATTCATCTGAAAACCTTTAACACTATAGTATATTATACCATCTCCATAGATGTTTCATCTAAGAGGAACTATAATGATGAAAGAGGAAATAATCAACATCATCATGAATTTTTCAAATCAATTCATCATGGTTTTTAAAAATTGTAAAACGTAATACATGTGAGTATGTAGTTAAATGGATAACATTTATTTTTGGTTTTTAAAGCCTCGATTAACTGAAGACCTAGGACTCAGACAGTGTTTAGAAAAGTTTTTAATATCCTTTTCCCCTTTAGTCATAAGAAGTTCTAAAGAAACTAACATTTATAAAGGGACAATGTGAAAATAAGGAACACTGTCACAACACAATCCTTTATTTTAATTGCAATATAGTCTCATATTAATTAACAAATTCATTTTAAATTGCCCTCAAATTTATGTAAAATAAATGTATTATGAATATATTTTTATAATGTTCCTGATAAGAAGTATTTTAAAAAGCTAGATTTTTAAACATAAATAGGGAAGATGGCATTGCAGTACATAAGTAGGTCTCAACTCTAACAGCAGAAGAAGGGCAGAAAGCTATCTGAGAGAGCTTCTTTAGGGATCTGCAGACCAGGAGAGTGCTGCACATTAGCCAGGAGGGAGAGAGATGGAGAGACATAGAGGCCAAATGGAAAAGATGAGTTACTCGACCCTGTCGCTGGGAAGGGTGAATATACCCCACCCTCAAGGCAAATAACTTTGGTAAAATCCCTGCTTCACTGCAGCAAACTGAGTGGGGAAAGAAGGTCCTCCTCCCTGGGAGAAAGAGAAGTCTGACAGACAACAGATTCTCTTCAGTGCGTTTGGCCAGCTGAGCCCCATATGAATCTCAAAAAAGACCCCAGCCAGCACTGAAGGGCCCAAGGGAGAGGGGAGCAGGGATCTGATCAGTCAGGCTGTCACACCCAGTTGCCCTGGGAGAAAAAAGAACTAGTTGAGGGAGTCAGTAGGCAGCCAGGAACCGAAGCAGCCAGGGAGAGAGGGAAGCCCAGAGATATAACTGGCAAACTGTTAGAAGCCCAACTCGCTTTAGGGAAAAGTGGGCAAAGAAAACCAGATAAAAAGCCTACCTAACCTGTGGAGTGGGTGTAGCTGTGGAGGAATGCCTCACATATACTAGGTCCCGAGTTTGATTCCCAGTACCTCGTAATAGAATGGATCCAGAGAGTGATCAAACGGGTTGTCAGGTGCAGCCATCACATTGTGACAGAGAACATATAGACGGAGATTTCATTGTTCTAGTTTTTTTTTTCTGTTATTTTGTTTATTTTATTATTTTATTTTATTATTTTATTCTTTATTTTACTCTCTAAAACTGGGTATGTTACCTGTGGAGGGCAGGATGCAAGGTGATTGCTTGATGAGTACTGACAGTCTGAGGTGCTTCCTAGGAGTGTAAAAAGGAAGCCTGTTTCTCCAGGGTTGATTTTTATTTTCTTTTTCTTTGTTTCCTTTTTTTTCCCCCTATTTTTTCTCCTTAGTTTCTTCATTTCTTTTCTTTCTTTTATTTTCCCCTTTTCCATTGTTTTTCTTTCATTTCACCTTCCCTTGTTAGGTCTTCATTTTTTTTCTTTTTCTCACCTTTCCAGTCTTTCATATTATTCAATTTTGTTTTTCTTTCATTTTATATTTGACATTTTGTATTCTTATTCCTTTGTATTTTTTATGATTTTCACTCATTACATATTTTGTGTTCCTGGCTCTTTCATGGTTCCTTTTCTGATTTTTAAAATATTATTATTATTATTAATTATAATTATTATCATCTCTCTTTCCTTTTCTATGAGCATAATATTTTTTCAAGGGAACATGGACAGCTACAAAGGATATAAAATAAGTGAAATGAAGTGTCAAAGAGGAAACTTAACACAAAATAAAATAAAATAATACCTTAGAGTACAAAGAAAAGAACATCATCTAAATAAGTCCATCAAGATAAACACATGCTCAGACACCAACAAAAAATACAAGCTATATGAAGAGGAAGGAAGACATGGCCCAGTTTAATGAATAAAATAAAACACAAGATTGGAGGCAGAATGTGGAACAACTAATCAAGGATGTCCAAACAAATATCATGAATCAACTTAATGAAGTGAAGAAAGAGATAAAGGATTTTAAGAAGACACTGGGGGAAACATACTGAAGAAATCAAAAACATACTTAAAAAGATAAAAGATTTTGATGGTGATGAATGGCAAATGCAAGAAACCGCAAATACACTGGAAGCACATAACAGCAGATTTGAACAGGCAGAGCAAAGAATTAGTGACCTCAAAGATAGTACATCTGAAATCAGACAGATAAAAATTTAGATAAAATTTAGCAGGGACACAAGGAATTGAATTACAAAATGAAATGCATAAACATACATATCATAGGGATCCTAGAGGAAGAAAAGACGGTAAAGGGGGCAGAAAGAGTGTTGGATGAAATAATCATTGTAATACACCACAATAACTGATCGAAAGAAAAAAATTACATCATCATCTTTATTGATGAAGAAAAAGCATTTGAGAAAATACAGCATTCTTTCTTGATAAAAATACTTCAAAAGATAGGAATAGAAGGAAACTTCTTCAACATGATAAAGGTTATATATGAAAAACCCACAGCTACTATCATATTCAATGGTGAAATGCTAAATGAATTCCCTCTAAGATCTGGAACAAGGCAAGGATGCCCACTGTCACTGCTCTTATTTAACATTGTGTTAGAAGTACTTGCTTGAAAACTTAGGCAAGAAAAAGAAATAAAGACACCCAAATTGGAAAGAATGAGTGCAGATCACCATTTCACATGCTATACAAAAATTAACTCAAGGTGAATCAAAAATGTTAATATAAGAGCCAAGACCATAAAGCTCCTAAAAGATAATGTGGGGGAATACTTATGAGATCTTGCAATAGGAAATGTGAGTACATAAACTTTATACCAAAGCACAAGCAACAAAAGATAAAATAGATAATTGGGACCTCCTTAAAATTAAAAACTTTGCTTCAAAGGATTTTGTCTAGAAAGTGAAAAGGCAGCCTACTGAATGGGAGAAAATATTGATAACCATTATCTGATAAAGGCCCATTGTCCAGCATATATAAAATTATCCTATATCTCAAAAATAAAAAGACAAACAACCCACTTACAAAATGGTCAAAATATTTGAATAATCACTTTCCCAAAGAGGAAATATGAATGGCTGAAAAGCACATGAAAAGATGCTCAACATCACTAGCTACTAGGGAAATACAAATCAAAACTAAAATGAGATATCATCTTATATCAATTAGACTGGTGGCTATTAAGAAAATAGAGAATTACAAGTGTTGGAAAGGATGGGATGGAAAGGGAACACTCATCCACTGCTGGAGTGAACGTAGAATGGTGCAGCCATTGTGGAGCACAGTTTGGCAGTTCTTCAGGAAGCTAATTATAGAACTGCCATATTATACAGTAAGGCAATAGGGGTAGAGTGTGTGATATATGGGAATATTGCATATTTTCTATGTGAGTTTTCTGTTACGGAAAGCTTCTTTGAAAATTAAGTGAAAAAAATTGAAACACTATGGGAACATACAAAAGAAATAGTCACTGTGCATAAAAGGTAACAGATGTTCTGGGAATGAAATACCATTATTTTTTAAAAGTTATATATATAAATTTATTTTTATTTAATTATGTTATTTTTATTTTTATTGTTTTTAATTATTTAT
The DNA here is from genome assembly GCA_029593785.1 of Cabassous unicinctus. NCBI lineage: Eukaryota > Metazoa > Chordata > Mammalia > Cingulata > Chlamyphoridae > Cabassous > Cabassous unicinctus. Next base: position 25,192 of record JAQZBX010006318.1, on the reverse strand, counting down.
TTTTCTTTGCTTTTGAGGAAATTTTGTATTGCAGATGTGTTGCAACTGTGACAAGGTAGGATCACTGGTGCAGGTTTTGGGTGGTGGGGGGATGTGTAGGGATGGGTGGATCTGGGGCATGCTCCTATGGAATATTAATGTCTTCAGGTGGCCATGGAATGTTTTCTAGGTAGATGGAGATACATAAAATAACTGAAAGAATATTGAATTCTCATTCTGGGGAGTCCTGCTACATTCTCTAATATACTGGCAAGAATCCCTAGAGAATATGGGCCATCCCTAGGGAAACAGGAAAGATCAATATGCCAGGCCCTTGCTATCGATGCTTGTACTTCCTTGTGATATTGAAACTTAGCCTAGTATTATATGTTGCCTAAGATTTACCACCTGAAATCCTCCTTAATGCTCTAATGTGGCCTCTCTCTAAACCAAACTCAGAATATGAACTCATTACCTTCTCTAAAGTAACCCCCAGGAATGAGCTTCCCTGACTCTGAGGGATTATCAGCAAGCATGATCTAGTGATACATTTGGAAAAGGACCTTGACTAAAAGTGGAAAATATTAAATATAAATGAGTTTTTATGGCTAAGAGATTTAAAAGTGAGTCAGGAAGTCATTCCAGAGGTTATGCTCATGCACATCTTAGGAGGATCTCCCTGACTGCTGCAGTAAACAGTGCCTCAAGCAGGGAGGCTTCTGAAGTCTCTAGAGACATCTGGACACTATAGGCAGGGCAGACAACCCCAGGAATTCAACACCCTGTCAGTGAGTCTTACTTTGTAATATATGATAACCTACCTCCCTAATATATCTGAGTAGGACTAATTTATAATTTCCTCCATATTTTTCTTATCCCCTTTTATTTGAATCTAAAATAAGCATTATACCCATTAAATATGTGTCCCAGAGACTTAAATCTTCTAGCTGTTCACATACTGGTTGAGCCCTGAATCTCAGCAGTGTTCCAGCCAACACCTACTCTCCTATTCACTGGACTCACTGAGGACCACTAACAAAAGGATGATGATGAACAACACCCATCCCAAAACACACAGATGATCTACAACTGCAAGCAAGACAATTCCACCCATTTGCTCCATGGGATCTAAATCCCCTCTCAATTGGAAGCAGAGTAGGTCTCACTATCCCCAAATCCTCAAGATTGAGGAATCAACAAACATAAGGGGTGATGCAACTATGGACTAAAGTAGACATTATTATTTTAGTAATGGAAGAGCTTGTAACATTGATAGAGACAGTCATCACCAGAGGTCTTGAGCAGAGGGAAGAATAGGTATAACTTGGGGCATTTTGGGGACTTTGGAATTGTTCTGCATGGCATTGCAATGACAGATGCAGACCATTATACATTTTGTCAAAACCTATAAAATTGTGCCGTGCAAAGTGTAAACTATAATGTAAACTATAGACCATGGTTAGTAGCAATACTTTGATATGTGTTCATCAGTTTTTAGAAATGTACCACACTAATGAAAAATGTTAATAAAGGGAAGTGTGGGAGGTGGAGGAGTGGTATATTTTGGAATCCTTTATATTTTTGATGTATCATTTATGAAATCTAAAGCTTCTTTAAATAAAAGCATAAATACTAATGTCTTTTAAATATTTGGTTGAGTACAATGATATTTATATATAGTATGTTCAGTAACAATGATATTTATGTATATGTATATGTGTGAACATACATATAAGTCAAAGTACATGAAATTTGATGAATAAAAGCAAATTTAGTGTCCTGGAGGAGAGTGGTGTGGTGCCTTAGAGAAAAGGAATTTGGATATGCAGACTATTTTCAAAATAAGATAGTAAAATTTTCTTTTTACATTACATGCATTCTACTCAAGTAGAATGTAAAGTCCAAGTGTGCATTTTTTCAAATCTATTGACATATCAACACTCAATGACCTTAAGTGTACTGCGAGACAAGAGAGAACTGTGAACACTTACAGCTTCCTTACTGGTCTTAGGTTGCCTTCTGCTGTGGCTGTTATAAATATTGTTATTTTGGGCAGTAACAACGCTAAGAATCAGCCATTTCTAGTGCACAGTTACATTTTCTTTTTTGATCAACTGACCATTTACTGTGCAAATATTCACCCTTGCCTTTCTCCAAGATCAGGTCCCACATCAGAACTTTTGGAAAATGAGAATATGCCCTTTGTGTGCAGATCTTTTTCCCAATGATTGCTTAAAAGTTGTTAGATTTGCTTGCCCGTCTTGCTTGAGTAATTTATAATGCAGATAAAAAAGGGATCGATACAGGATTAAATATTTTTGTGTTCTCCAAATACTTGCACATTTCCTCAAGAGTATATAAATAGTTTCCCTGTTTTTCAGACTCTCAGTGTGATAAAACTTTCCAGACAAAGATTGAAATCCATTCCCTAGCCTTTGGAGGACTTTGGTAAATATTCAAACTGGCTTTATGCAAGCAATTATCCCATACAAGGATATCATGGAGATACAGTGGTTTGGTTCCAGTCACCACAGTAAAGCAAATATCACAATAAAGCAAGTCACATGAATTTTTTGGTTTCCCAGTGCCTATAAAGGTTATGTTTGCACTAGATTGTAGTATATTAAGTGTGCAATAATATTATGTCTAAAAAACCAATGTACATATCTTAATTTAAAAATACTTTATTGCTAATAAATGTTCACCATCATCTAAGCCTTTGGCCAGGATACTTGAGGGTCTAGCCTTGATGTTGTTGGCTGCTTACGGAGAAGGGTTATAGTTGCTGAAGTTTGGGTTGGCTGTGGCAAATTATTAAAATAAGACATTAATGAAGTTTGCCACATCGATTGACTCTTCCTTTCACTTGAACTTAGAGCCCATTACAAAGATATTAATGGCCTTATATCAATATTGTTGTGTCTCAGGGAATAGGGAGGCCTGAGGAAAGGGAGAGATGTGTGTAAATGGCTGATCATGGAGCAGTCAGAACTCACACAACATTTATCGATTAAGTTCTCCTCTCTTATAAGGACATGATTCATGGTGTCCCCAAACAATTCCAAAAGTAATATCAAAGATCACTGCTCATAGATCCCCATAACAGATATAATATCAATGAAATAGTTTGAAATATTGTGAGAATTATTAGAGCATTGCAAATATTTTTGGCAAAATGGCATTCATAGTCTTGCTTTATGCAGGATTGCTGCAAAACCTCAATTTATAAAAAATGAAATATCTGTGAAGTGCATAGAATCAAGTGCAATAAAGCAATGTTGCTTGTAATTATGTTTTGGTCATTTCCTGAAACATTTCAGAGTAGTGCAAACATGCTCCTGTGCAAGGCTAAAAATAATTGTAGGCATACACTCAACAAGACAGGTAGGTAGGAAGTTTGTGAAGCTCCACAGACTCCTCATTTCCTCTATTGCCCACTTTTTCTGGAATCAAGTTGTGGTGCCCCAAAACAATTACAACAGTAACAACAAAGGTCACTGCCCACTGACCACCATAACAGATATAATAACCAAAACAAAGTTTTAAATATTGTGAGAATTACCAAAGTGTGACACTGAGACACCAAATGAGCACATACTATTGGAAAATGTCGCTGCTATTCTTGCTTGTTTCATTAAATTTGGGAACTTTTGGATATTATTTCTTCTTATTCCTTCAAATATATTTTTGTCCTTTTCTTTTTCTCCTTTCTTTTTGGACTCCTGTTATATATATGTGCTTGATGGTGTCCCACAATTCTCACCTAGAAGAAAGGCCTCTTCAAGTCTTTGCACATTTGCTCTGATTATGCTTAGATGACAGTGTACACCTATGTCTCAAAGTATGTCAGCAAGTCTGATAATTTGGAAGTCATCTCATGCCATTTCCTAGCATGTATCTTGCCATGGGCCTTTCTGTGTTTTGTATAGTCTCCAAGATATGCAAGACCTTTTCAAGGCCGTTGTTCCCCTGATAATGTACTTCCCCTCCAGGGTTTGTTTTGGGATGGTTTTGAATCTATAGATCATTTAAGGAAAATTGACATCTTAAGAAAATAACTTCTTCTCATCGATGAACCTAGTGTATTTATATACTTATCTAAGTATTCCTTAATTTTTCTCAACAATATTTTATGGCTTTCATTTCATAGGTTATGCAGTACTTTCTCAGGTTTAGCTGTATGTATTTCATATTTTTTATGCAACTATGAGCAAAACATCTTTTGATATGGCTCCCTTTGATTTCTACCTCCTAGTATTTATGTCCTTGCATACCCTCTCCCCTAGAATATGGGTTAGAACTAGAAATTTGCTTCTACTATATTGAAAGAATACTGGGAAATAACTTTTTATTCAAGTTAAATAGATTATAACTTTTGTCTTGATAATATTCCCTCACTTTTGTCCATATTGCCTTCCTTTATGCTTTTCCTGACAATGCAGGCCTTCTAGTTGTGAGATGTTTTATGTAGAGTTACTCATGGCAAGGAACCAAGGGTGGTTTCCAGCCAACAGCCTGTGAGTAACTGAGGACTCAGTCCAACAGTCCATGAGAAATTCTGTTGTAAACCATGTGATTGAGCTAATAATTAAATCTTTTGCCAATGAGTCTTGAGGCAACTCCAGGATTGTGGGAGAGGGGGACCCAGAGCCAGATGATGCAATTAGCCTCCCAGTTTCCTGATTCATGGACATTTTGAGAAAACTGTAAGCCAGTAGATATTATGTGTTAAACCACTGAGATTCGGAGTAATATGTTATGGAGAAAGAAAATTCTTACAGATTTTTGCACATGGAAATAGACTGCTGCCATAATATTATATTTAAGTAGATGAGGATTTGAGAATTGGGCAGCTAGTGGGGGCTGGGAGATTTTTGTGTACCGTGTAGAGAAAGCTTAAATTGCCTGAATGGACAGCTGAATGAATCTTGGACTTTAATGCCACTGCTTGGAACAGCTTAAGAAAAAGTGAGGAATTAGTTGGTATAATTTCAACCCTGTTGAATTCATTGAGAATTGTTCTTTGGCCTAGTATGTGGTCTATCCTGGAGAATGATCCATGTGCACTTGAGAAGAATGTATATTCCACTGTTATTGGGTGTAATATTCTGTATATGTCTACTAGGTGCAGATCTTCTAACGTATTATTTAAGGTCTTTTTTGTTTATTGATTCTCTGTTGAGATGCTCTGTCTAATGGTGATAATGGTGTATTAATGTCCTCTTACAATAGTTTTGCATTTAAAGTTTGTTTTGTCCAATATTATTATAGCTATTCTTGCCCTTTTTTTTGGTTATTTCTTGCATGTAAAATTGTTTTCCAACCATTCACTGTCAGCCTCCTTGCATCCCAAGGTCTAAGGTGAGTTTCTTGTAGGCAGCATATACATGGGTCATATTTCCTTATCCATTCTGCCAATCTGTGTCTCTTGATTGGAGTGTTTAATCTGTTAACATTCAATGTTATTACTGACAAGGAAGTACTTACATTAGCTATATTTTCTTTAGGTTTATGTATGCTATATGTTGTTTGCATTTCTCTTTTCATCTTTTTAGTTGTTCTTATACTCTCCTTCAACTCTCTCCTGTTTTATCCTTTCAATCTGCAGAACTCCCTACAATATTTCTTGAAGGACAATTTTCTTGTTGACAAACTCTCTTAATTTCTGCTTGTGAATATTTGGACTCTCCCTCATGTTTGAATGCCAAATTTGCTGGAAAGAGAATTCTTGGCTGGAACTATTTTTTTTCTTTTAGCACTTTAACTATGTCATTCCACTGCCTTCTTGTCTCCATGGTTTCGATGAGAAATCAGCCTTAATCTTATCGAGCTTCTGTTGTATATGATGTATCTCTTTTCTCTGGCTACTTTCAGTATTCAATCTTTGTCTTGAGCACTGAACAATTTGACAAGTATATGTCTTAGGGTAGGTCTGTTAGCGTTTTTACTGTTTGGGGGTCATTGTGCTTCCTGGACAAGTATGTCCATTTCCCTCATTAGAGTTGGGAAATTTTCAGCCATTGTTTCCTCCAAACCTTCTGCCCACTTTCCCTTCTCTTCTCCCTCTGGGATGCCTCTAATGTGTATGTTGGTGTGTTTCATATTGGCATTCAAATACCTATGTGCCTGCCAGATTTTTCCTATATTTTTTATCTTTCTCGTCTATCTGTCTGATTTCAGCTGTACTGACTTCTACATCACTGATTCTTTCCTCTGCCTGTTCAAATCTTCTGTTATGTGCTTCCAGTGTTTTTCTGATTTATTGAAGTGTCAAATCTAATATACATATACAGAACATTACACACAAATACCACAGGATATACATTCTTCTTACACGATCATGGATCATTCTCAGGAGAGACCACATGCTAGGACACAGAGAAATTCTCAATGAATTCAGAAAGATTGAAATTATACAAAGTAATTTCTCTGATCACAATGACATGAGTTGGGAATTAGTGAGGGGCAAACTACTGGATTAGGCATAAATATATGAAAGTTAAACAGCACACTCTTAGAAAATCAGTGTGTCAAGGAAGAAATTGCAAAAGAAATCAGTAACTACCTTGAAACAAATGAAAATGAAAACACAACATATCAAACTCTATGGGATAGAACAAAAGCAGTACTGAGAGTGAAATTCATAGCTTTAAATGCCTACATTAAAAAAGAAGAAAGAGTTAAAACCAAAGTCCTAACTGCAGACTTGGAGTAATTAGAAAAAGAACAATAAACTAAACCCAAAGCAAGTAGAAAGAAGGACATAACAAAGATTAGAGCAGCACTAAATGAAATCAAAAGTAAGAAAGCACTAGAAAAAATAAACAAAACCAAAGTCTGGTTCTTTGAGAAGGTTAATAAAATTGACAAACCCTTAGTAAACTAACTAAGAAAAAAACAGAGAAGATGCATACATAAAATAATCAACAAGGAAGGGGATATCACCACAGACACCACAGAAATAAAGTGTATCACAATGGGATGCTTTGAAAAATTATATGCCAAAAAAATGGATAATTTAGAAGAAATGGACAAAATCCTAGAAACACAAAGGCAACCTACATTGATGAAAGAAGAAATTGATGAACTCAACAGACTAATCACAAGTAACGAGATTGAATTAGTTGTGAAAAACCTCCCAACTAAGAAGATTCGAGTACCAGATGCTTTCACAGTTCAATTCTAACAAACATTCTGGAATGAACTAACACCAAACTTGCTTAAACTCTTCCAAAAAATAGAATTGGAGGGAACATTGCCTAACTCATTCTATGATGCCAACATCACCCTAATACCAAAACCAAAGACACCACAAGAAAGGAAAATTATAAACCAATCTTTTTAATGAAACTGAATGTGAATATTCTCAATAAAATACGTTGTAATTGTATTCAACAACATATCAAATGAATTATACACCATGACCAACTGGGTTTCATCCCTGGCATGTGAGGATAATTCAACATAAGAACATCAATCAATGTAATATACCACATAAAAAGTTCGAAAAGAAAAATCATATGATAATCTCTATAGATGTAGAAAAAGCATTCAACTAAATACAGCACACTTTCCTGATAAAAACACTTCAAAAGATAGGAATAGAAGGAAACATCCTCAACACAATAATGGAACTATATGGGAAACCCACAGCTAAGATCATATTTAATGGTGAAATCCTTAAAGCTTTCCCTCTAAGATCTGGAAAAAGATAAGGATGCCCACTGTCACCACTCTTATTTCACATTTTTTTGAAGGACTTGCTCGAATGCTTAGGCCAGAAAAAGATATAAAAGTCATAAAAATTGGAAAGGAAGAAGTAAAAATTTCACTATTTGCAGATGACATGATCCTATACATAGAAAGCCTTGAGAAATCTACAACAAAGCTTCTAGAACTGATAAATAGTGTCAGGATATAAGATAAAAACACAAAAATCAGGGGCATTTCTGTACACCAATAATGAGCATTCTGAGGAGGATATCAAGGAAAAACTCCCATTTACAATAGCAAGTAAAAGAATCAAATATGTAGGAATAAATATAATTAAATATGTAAACAATTTGTACATAGGAAACTATACAACATGGTTTAAGGAAATCAAAGATGACCTAAATAAATGTGAAAATATTTCCTCTTCATGGATAAGAAGACTAAACATCGTTAAGATGTCTATCCTATCCAAACTGATTTACTGATTAACACAATCCCAATAAAAATTATGACAGCATTTTTTACTGAATTGGAAAAGCTAACTATGAAATTTATTTGGAAGGGCAAAGGGTCCTGAAAAGCCAAAGACATATTGAAAAAAAAAAAAAGGAAATTGGAGGAATCACAATACCTCACTTTAAAACGTACTACAAAGCTACAATGTTCAAAAGCGCGTGTTATTGGCACAGGGATGACATACTGACCAATGGAACTAAACTGAGAGTGCTGTTATAAATCTTCATGTATATAGTCATCTGATATTCAACAGGGTCACCAAGCTCACTCAAATGGGAGAGAATGGCCTCTTCAAGAAATGATGCCTGGAGAATTGGATATCCATATCCAAAAGAATGAGGGAGGAACACCATCTCATACCTTATACAAAAACTACCTCAAGATGAATGAAAGTCTAAACATAAGTGCCAAGATCAAAAAGATTTTGGTAGATAATGTAGGGAAGCATCTACAAAATCTTGTAATAGGAACTGGTTTCATGAACTTTACATCCAAGGCATGAACAATGAAAGAAAAATTTTGAGGATGGGACATCCTCAAAATTAAAAGCTTTTGCACCTCAAAGGAGTTTGTCAAGGAAGTGAAAAGACAGCCTACTTAATGGGAGAATATATTGGGTAGCCATATATCTGATAGAGGCCTAATATCCAGCATATATAAAGTAATCTTATACTTCAAAAAAAAAAACGCATTTGAAAAATGGACAAGTGATTTCAATAAACACTTCTCCAAAGAAGAAATGCAAATGGCTACAAAGCACTTGAAAAGATGCTCAACAACACTAGCTATTTGGGAAATGCAAATAAAAACTACAATCTTACACCCATTAGACTTGTGGCTGTTAAAAAAACAAAGGACTACAAGTGTTGGAGAGGATGTGGAGGAATGAGAACAGTTATCCACTGCTGGTGGGAATATAGAGTGATGCAGCCATTGTGGAGGACAGTTTGGTGGTTTCTCAGGAACCTAACTATAGAACTGCCCTATGATCCAGCAATCGCACTGCTTGGTATACATCCAGAAGAATTGAAATCCAAGGCACAAACAGATATATGTGTACCAATGTTCATAGCAGTATTATTCACTATTGCCAAAAGTTGGAAGCAATCCATGTGTTCATCAACAGAAGAATGGATAAGCAAAATGTGGTATATACATGCAATGGAATATTGCTCAGCTATAAGAAGGAATGCAGTATGACATGGATAAATCTTGAAGACCTTATGTAAAGTGAGATAAACCAGGCACTAAAGGACAAATATTACATGACCTCACTGATATGAATTAAGCAAATTGAGCAGACTAACAGAGATAGAGTCTGGAACATAGGTTTACACGAAACAGAAAAGGAGTAGAGGGTGGTGAGCTGATGCCCATATGGGCAAAGATCTATGGTAAGGTGGAAAGGTATAGTTGTGCAGTGGATGGCCATGACAGTTGTGCAGTGGTGTGATTAGGTTTTACAGTGCTGGTCTCTGAGGGGAAGTAGGTTGGGGGGACTGGGTTGGACTATCCATGGAAATGTGGGGCAGTTGAGGGAAGGAGCAGATGAACTCTGGGGTTTTCCAGGTCTGTGCTTAAACCTATAATGTTTGAATATTCTTTTGGCAAATATGGCAGAGGAGGGTTACTGGTGTAAGATGCCAGATGTGAGGGGGTATACAGTATAGGGTGAACCTAGGGCATGCTTCTAAGGAATATGTAAGTGTTCACCTTGTCGTAGTGTGTTATATCAGAGGGTGGGGACCCCATAATAAACCAGAAAATACTAAACTGCCATTATGGGGAGTTCTGATATGTTCTCAATTAGAGGGACAAGAATACCTTGAGAACATAGGCAGTGCCTAATAAAAGAAAACAGACCAATATGCCAAGCCCTCAATATTATTGCAAGTAAATATGAATCTCATTCTCAAATATTGAAACTTAGTGGTTACCATAGGTTCCAAGGGAGGGGAAGGGAAGAATAGAATAGATGGAACATAGGGTATTTTTAGGGCATTAGAATTGTTCTGCATGATCCTGGCATAATGGATACAAGCATATAAATTTTGTCAGAACCTATAAAAGTGTACAGTCCAAAATATAAACCATAATGTAAACCATTGACTATGATTAGTAGCAATGCTTCAATATTTGTACATCAATTATAACAAATGTACCATCCTATGTAAAATGTTCTTAATAGGGGAACATGGAAAAGGAGGAGGGCCTTGGGTATATGGGAATGTCCTGTATTCTTTATGTAACTTTTCTGTAACCTAAAGCTTCTTTGAATACAATATGAAAAAAATAAGACAATGGGGGAATATATGGGAAAAAGTGTCACTGTACATACAAGACAACAGGTCTGAGAGTGATGAAAGACACAATGTCTAAAAATTCTATTATTTCAAAATTTTATAAATTTTTTGTATTTTAATCATTATTTTTAAAACTTGTTATTATTTCATTTTCTTATTAATTTTATTTGGTTATTTTGTTGGCTTCATTTTTGGAGAGGTTTTGGATCACAGAAGGGTCACAACGGTGGCAGGGGAGGATAATTGGTGTGGGATGTCAGTGATGGGGGATGCATGGGGAGGGGTTCACCTGGGGCATGCCTCTAAAGCATATGAAAATGTTCAGGTGTTCACAGGGTATTGTCTCTGTGGATGGTGACCCACACAATAACTGAAAGAATATTGAATTCCCATCCTGGGGAATTCTGCTACATTCTCTAATAGGACAAGAATCCCTTGAGTACAAGGGCAGTGCCTAGTGAAGGAAGACAGACCATTATGCCAGGCTTTTGATATTGATGGACATTTTCTTGTCAAATTGAAACTTAACGTAGTATATTATACAGCCTAAGAGTTACCTCTTGAAAGCCTCCTTGTTGATCAAATACGGCCTAACTCTAAGCCAAACTCAGCTTCTAAATGCACTACCTTCCCCTAGGCATAAGACATGACTTAAAGGGATGGGCCTCCCTGGCACCTAGTGATTATTACCAAGTGCTAACTAGCAATGCATCTGGAAAAAGACCTTGACCACAGGGAGAAGTATTAAATACAAATGAGTTTTTAAGGCTAAGAGATTGCAAAGTGAGTCAGGAGGTCATTCCAGGGGTTACACTTACGCACGTCTCAGCAGGATCTCATTGACTGCCACAGTAAACAATAAACAGTGCCTCAAATAGTGAGACCTCTAGGGACATTCTGACACTCTAAGCAGGGCAGACAGGTCAGGAATTTGGCATCCTGTCATTGGTCCTTACTTTGGAATTTATGCACTCCAGAGTAACACAATTAGAATCATTTATATTTCCCTAACACGGCCCTTATGCCCTTTTAATTTGAACCTGTAATTAGCACCATACTTGATAAATATATGTCCCAGAAAGTTAAATCTTTGGTCCATCCATGTGCCAGATGAGTCCTGAATCTCAGCATAGTTGCAACACCTACTCTCCAGTTCATTGGATTCACCCATGACAACTAACTAGGACATGATGATGGACAACACCCATCCCAAGGAACAGAGAGTGTCTTCAAGTGAAAGCAAGATAGTTCCATCCATCTGCCCCATGGGACCTAGGTCCCCTCTCAATTAGAAGCAGAGTGGACATCAACATCCCAAAATCCTCAAGATTGGAGAATGAACAATGGACTAAATTAGACATTATTATTCTACTATAGACTTACTATTGTATTAGCATAGAAGAACTTTCATCATTGATATAAATTCAGTAGCCACCAGTGGTTCTAGGAAGAGAGAGAGAGAATAATAGAAGTAATATGGGGGCATTTTCAGGACATAGCAATTGTCCTGCATGTCATTGCAATGATTGATACAGGCCATTATACATTTTGTCCTAATCTACAAAATTGTGTGGGACAGAGTGTAAAGTATAATGTAAACTATAATCCACAGTTAGTAGCAATGCTTCAATATGTGTTCATCAATTTAAAAAATGTACCACACTAACAAAAGATGTTGTTAATGTGAGAAAGTGTGGGAGAGGGAAAGAGTGTGACATATGGGAATCCCCTATATTTTTATGTAACATTTATGTAATCTAAAACTTCTTTTAAAATAACAAAATTAATTAAAAAAAGAAATAAGTTGACTCGGGAAAAAAAGATAGGATGAAGATCCCTCCATGCAACCAAAAGACTTTCCTTGGAAAAGGACTGGATAAACATGAGTATTAGACCATTTGCCTGCCATCAAGCCAGAATGAATCTATTCTGAAGCATCCTTCATCTCACCCTCACATAACTATGTTAATTTCTAAGATTCCTTTTTGCATCCACTGTCAAGGGAAATCAAGGCATAATCTTATTGTCCATTCATGAGATATATAGCTATATTAATCTCATTCCAAGTCATCCTTTTCAAGCCAACTGCCTGGTATATTGGAAATATTTTCTTATGGTCTTTCTCATAGCTGCTTTCACCTGGTTGTTTTTCAAGCTATAAATGAGCAGATTCACTATGGGAGTAACGACACTGCACTGTACAGAGAAAATCAACTCTAATGGTGAGCCTGAGGCTGGCAATAGATAGCAAAGAAAATCTGAACTATAAAATAGGAGCAGTACAGTGTGGTGAGAAAAGCAGGTGGAGAAGGCCTTGCTTCTACCTGAGGAGGAGCTAATGCTCAGGATGGTGGAGACAATGAAGATGTAGGAATAAACAATAAGGGAAAATGTTCCAATTCCATGCAGTAGACTGGAACAGAGAAGTACTGTAAAACTGGTGGATATAAAAGAGCAGGACAGAGGGAAGAGAGAGGGAAGATCACAGCTGTAGTGAGGGATGGATTTCTCACCACAGAATTCAAAGTTCACAGTTGGAAAAATGTTGATGAATGATGGTTGCTCATCATCTGTCAATAGAGCAGAGGGTGGCAGATGGCAATAAAGCAGTCATAGGCCATGGCTGAGAGCAGGCAGGCTTCTGTGCCCCCAGATTCATAAACAAGGACGTCCTGAACCAGGGAGCCTCCAACAGATGGTTTTGCCAGCAGCTTTGGCACTGTTGCAGAAGAGAAGCAAAAGTCCAGAAAGGAGAGTTGACTAAGGAAGAAGTACATGGGTGTGTGGAGCTGAGGCTCTGCCTTGATGACCAGCAGCATCAACAGGTTCCCCATCAGGGTCAGGATGTAAATTCCCAGGAACAGCACAAACAGCAGAGCCTGGAAATGAGGGTCAGCCGACAGCCCAGGAGGATGAACTCGAGGATGGTGCTGTGGTTCCCCAAGGCCATTTAAAGATGCTGCTGTCTAGAAATAAATAGAAACAGATTGTAACCTCTATTGACCACATTCATTACTTAGGAAAGGGTGTTTTCCTTCCTACTAACTTAGAGTTCCTGTGTGCCCTCACTGATTCCTTTGAATCCCTTCATCCTGTGTTGATATTTTCTTTTAATTCTAATCCTGGACAAATGTCAAAATGATATCACTTCATGGTCTACTTCAGAGATTGGTGAAGAACTTTATTAGTATTCTCATTCAAGACTATGACTGATAATAGTCTATTTTTTATAGATAAATGTGCTCTAAAATGTTCCCTACACCTTGTAGATTCTAGTAGATTTCCTAGAGTGTATGCTTCAAAATTTGTCTTCATTTCTCTGTAACTTAATCTCTTACTCCCATTAAAAGCTAGTCATGATGATACTATTTTGATGATATTATTTTCTCTTCTATTAATTTTTCATGGGCACTTTCACATAAAGTGTCCATTTCATCTTTTTAACAAAACTGAAATGTGTAGACACTAGTGCTTGTACACATAGTATGTGCATGTTTGTGTTAGAGTACCATATTGTGGTTTACTTGGAGTATGGAAGAGAAGGAATAAGGGAGTAATTTTCCAAGTCCATTGTGCTGTAGAGAAAACTGAGTATCAGATATTATATAATTTGTCCAAAATGACCATTTGAACAGTCAAGATTTGACTCCTTTATATAGGACCCAAGAAAAGAGGTCATTTTACCATTCAGTGTCTTCCTGTCAAGGCTTGGTCTTTCACATCCTCTATCATCTAGCATCTATCGACTTTTATGATTGTTGAGCTACTACTCTATGGAGGACCTCAGTGTCGGGGGCAGAGTAGTGTACTCCCCTCTGATCACTATGTAGGGATACCTTTCTCTTTCTCTTTTCTCAAGCATGTGCTGCACATGAAATGTCCTGTCTTTCAATCTAAATCTTATTTATATTTTGCCTTTCACCAAAATTACATTGTCTTTCTGAGAATTTCCTTTATCATATCCTTTCCTGAAATCACCAGTAAATGTAAAAATTGGACAACTGTTACCTTTGACTGCCTGATAACTTATTAGATATCATAAACACTTTTGTTTTTGATCCCCAGAACGAATTTGGGGCAAATCACTGCACTGAGATTTCTCAAATAAGAAAACTTATGTATCTGGCTATCTTACTAACTGTTTAACACCATTATTCCCACTCTCTCTTCTCTGATGTCAAGAATGTGCTCTTTGTATTCTGGTCTGATTCCTCCCTGTTAAGGATTTCTTAAGCATTTCTACTTCTTGTCACAGTGTGACCTAATCTATCCACTCACAATGATGAACTCTTTTCCTTGTATCACTCCCTAGTCCCAGCAGATGACTCACTCTCTTTATCTGGTATGTAGTGTAGCATTTGTGGAGTGTATTTCTTTTTACCCCCTTCCATGACATTATTGATTCTTGATGGCAGTTACAGTGTTCTATATTATTTTGCATCCAGGACACTTGCCCCTGTGAAGGATAATGTGTATAGTAAAATATCAATGAGTATTTGTTGAAGAAAAGAACATAATTAAATGAATAGTACAGAGCTCATATTTTGGGTGAAATGCTCCTAATCCACAAATTTTAAAAAGATTGAAGACCAAGGAGAAGTGGAAAGTGAATGCAAAGAAATGTGTGTCTATGTGTATGTGTGTCGGTGTATAAGAGGGTCTGATTTTTACCCCTATGGAATGTCAAGGAGTAGACTTTACTCTCACACTTACTGTCAACCACCAGATCCTTGTACCTACACCCACTAGCCAACTTTTGCTTGTACTAGAAAAGTGTTTAAACCCATGGTAGCAATCTACAACCAGCCATCAATCCATCATCATCCAATTATCCTTTAGTTCATTTGCTATTCATGTATTCATTTTATGATATTTTCCTTTCTTTAATAATCCACTTTTCTGTTTATTCTTCTACCTACTCTCCACCAACACATTCATTCAGATAACAAATATTCATAGATTTTCTGCTACATATGAGGTTTTATAAGGCATTGGGTGGAAGACAACCTAATATAGACCAATGTCCAACTCTTATATAAATATTCTTTATTCCCCTTAGTTTTAATATGACTTATCCATAGAATCCAGGGCTAAATTCTCTCCTTAGACTTTTTACTATTGCCTAGCTTGACATCTGATCTGGGCTGCACACTCAGATTTTTCCTTTTCATGAAACATCATGCCTGGTTTGGTAACTTCAGTGACTCCCCAGTCCCATTGACCTTTTAGTTTGCCATGTAATATGTATCTTTGTCACGATACTGTGGTTGGTGTCTGTTGTTAAGGGTGCTCAAAGGACTCACAATTACATTGAATCCCGTACATCGATCCACCTACACAGACTTGTCCTTTCTACTTGTTATCTCACTATTAATATTGAATATTCACACAATTCCCCAGCCTATTGGATCTTCTTAAATTCAATATATATATCAGCTTTTCCTAGTAGGATAATAGAATTATAATGACTCAAATAAATTCTAATTCAGCATTGAAGGCATGCAACCTGCTCACAAATTCTATTTTGAGTTACTCCTCTTATTTCTACATTTGTCAAATCCTATTGTATGTATACAATTTCCCTGGTGTCCAAACTAGCAATCAACAACAAAAATACAACAAAAAAATGAATTGAGTCCATTATTTCTAACAATATAAATATTTCTACTTTTGTAATTTCTGTCTGAATTAAATGGAAAATTCCTTTGAATAATTTGCTTTTTATCCATCTTATGCTCATTTTTCTATCAAGAGTGATCAGAGTTCCTTCAATTCTCACTGAAATTGAGTGACTCAGCCGAGGTACATATTGGTTGTAAAAGCAATATTCTGCACCTTTACAGTGAGAGGAAGAGTCAGTTCATAAGTTAGTTTTGTGTGATCCTTCAAAGGGACACTGGGTTTACCAATTTGCATGTGATTGTAATATAAATAATACAGCTTTATGGATAAGTGGATATTGAATTTGGGGTTTAATCTAAAAGTAATCCCAGTCTGTCTTTTATTCCACATTTATGCATAGAAATAACTCCTCAAAACCATTCATAATAGGAATATATTTAGTCCTAATGAATAATGAGGAGGAGGATGCTGATGATAATGAAGATAGCGCTAAACATCATTCCAAGCACTATTAAGATACTTATTTCTCACACCAATCCTATAAGACAGGCACCATTTATATCCTTGTCCCTTCTTGTTTTAAACAGATGAGGAACTGAGATAGAAAGCTGGTAAGGAACGTACCCAAATCCACAGAGGTAGTAAGCCGTGGAGTGGGAATTTGAGCCCAGCATTTGGTATGTACCTTTCCATAGGGTCAGGTAGTGCAGAAACATTCCTTGAACAAGCAATATATAACATAGGATTGTTAACATTTTGTTTGTTTCAAATGAACTTAATTTTTAAATGTTAGTTAATTTCACAAATGCTGGAATTGATTAGCTATTTAGAAGGTGCAGAGAATGAAGCCCTTTGATTCCTTTAGTCACTTAGCATGAAAAAATACTCTACTTGTCCAAAAATTGGGTAATTTGGATACACAGACAGTATAAATACCATGGTTCTGGGGAGTCCTTAGACTATGGAGCAGGGAAAATAAATGTGCAGGGAATAATAACATTAAGGATTTCAATTTTTAAAAATATTTCTTAGTTTTGATCCCCACTGCTGTTTTCTTCAGCACCTGCATTAGTTTGTCTTGAAGATGAAGGCAATTAGAAATACCTGAAAATTGACTTTCTATGGCACATGTAATTGGGTGTTGAAAAGAACCAAAATCCACTATCTACTCTGATGTACCCCCCCCACACACACACACACCTCTCCTGACTTTTATGCTCCAGGTGCTATGTCCTGCTTTTATTATACTCATAGGGCATGGACCAATGCTGAGTTTGAAGTCAAGAGTGCACAATATCTCCACCCCATACCCTAACATTAGTCACTGATGCCAGAGGGGTTTCCCCAGGTAGCTGCTCAGCGTAGGTGAACACCTCAACCACACTGCATGGAAATGCAAAAGTCTGCATCGATCTGGTGGTTCTTCTCTAGAACACAGAAAGTCTACGGAAAGACTCAGAGTGGAAATATGCATCTCAGAGAACCAAAGATGTCATATTAGGAAAGAGAAAGAAATGGTCAGGAGAGAGAGGGGAGGAAATGTGAGTCAATCATAGAGAACATTAGTGAGTTGGGGGGTGGTACTGGTTATGGCTCAGAAAACTTCCTTCTGTTCTGGTCTTTTCCTGGGCCAAGAGTCTCTGTGTTTATAAGAACCATTTGTTTTATGGCCCAATTATAGGAACTTCAGGTGGTTTTCGCTCTCTCTTGAGAAACCAAAATAAAAACAACACAATGGCTTACCCCAGTATCTTCAGTGCTTGCATTATTTGAACTGTATTTTCACCTGACTTTCTCTCCCACTCATGCTAAAAAAAACAAAACAAAACAAAACAAAAAATGTATGAAGGCATCTATCAGATACCTATAAACTCAAACACAGGGTCATCACTTCATTTAGTTAATACTCTTTTCCTAAAAACTGTCCTAGGTGAATCTGTCAAGTGAATGATTCTCACATATTCCCCTTCAGAAATACAGATATATGATTAGGCAGTCAGTAATGGGATGTCTGAGCCTGATGGCCCAGGAGACAGAAGAGCCAATATCTTTTATTCTCTGCAGTCACAGCCTGAAGCTCAAATTTAGACCCATTAACAAAACAAGTAGAAATATGTAGGTGCCTCAGAGGATTTTATTTAGAATGGTCTTTTGAACTTCTATTTTAAAGCAATGAAATTTGAAGGAAACTATTGGATGTTTGGTGGTCTTTGAATTAGGCATGCGAATGGCAACTTCCTTCTGTCTTTATACATCATTTGGGAAATCACAGGAAGGCTGTGCATTTATTTTTAACTGTCTTGAATGTTGTTTCCTTTGCCCTTGCATTAAATTTTATAAGTATCTTACTGAAGAAAAATTTAGTGGTAACTGTGTTAACGATTATATAAGATTTTAGTGTATTTTGATTGCAAGTGATGAAAGCCATGGCAAAAGTAAGCCTCAAAACAGTATCAATAGTTACAAATACTGTAGTTTATTCCTGGAGATGTGGAACTGAAAAATGCCCGCTGGAATTTGGAACTGGGGCCTTATTTTTGTCATTAAGGAATAGTAGATTCTTTAGCCAGAACTGACAAAGATTTAGATGTGGTTTAATGCTGGGGAACAGGTAAGGTTTCAAAATTTTGGAAGAATATGTTAGTAGAGTAACAAAAAGTTAATAGCAACTCTACTCACATATACTTCCAAATTGAGAAAGCATACCTGTTCTCCAGCTTTAATGCACATGTAAATCTTCTTCAGTTAGAAGCAGAGTGGGCGTCACAATCCCCAAATCCTCAAGATTGGGGAATGAACAATGAACTAAAATAGACTTATTATTACTACAACAATGAAAGAACTCTTTACCATCGATATAAAGGCAGTGGCTACCAGAGGTTCTGAGGGATGGGAGATGGAAGAATAGATGTAATTTGGGGGCATTTTCGGGACATTGGAGTTGTCCTGCATGACATTGCAGTGATGGATACAGGCCATTGTATATTTTGTCATAACCTACAAAATTGTGCGGGACAGAGTGTAAACTGTAATCTATGGGTAGTATTAATGCTTCAATATTTATTCATCAATTGTAACAAATGTACTACACTAATGAGGGATGTTGTTGATGTCGGAGAGTGTAGGAGGGGGAGGGAGGGAGACATATGGAATCACTTATGTTTTTTATGTAACATTTATGTAATCTAAAGCTTTTTTAAAACTAAAAATAATTAGTTTAAAAAGTTAATAACAAATATTTATTAATCACATACCCAATGCTGAGTATTGATCTACTTGCAGTCATTGTGTTAAGTTATACCACACAACAATTCTAAGTGTTAGGACCTCTTTTTATCCCCATTTTAGATGAGGAAACTGAGGCAGTGGCCCAAGTTCACACAGTTTTGAAGTGGTAGAGTTCAGATTCAAATTCAATTCATGTGATAAAGAAGTTTCTTTTTTTCTATGTTGAATGGCCTCAAGAAATAATATTCACCCCCAAAATATTATTATTTTTACTGAGTATATGAATATTTGATATGAAATGTTTGAATTCTGGCTATGATAAAAGGGGAAAGAAGGTATGTATTTTGGCCTCTGGCAAGGAGAGTCATAAATAATTTCTAAAATCATTTTATACATATTCATTTTGTGTAAGTCAATAGAACTGGAAAAGCATAAATGTTGGTAGAGCTACATTACTAAAATATTCAAGTAATTACATTTCACAAACCAATCTATACTTGTGTCTTGTGAACTATGTCTTCATCTTAGAGTGCTACTCTGTTTGTGATTGTATTTTACCTAAATTTTAATAAGAACAGGTTCAAATTAAGCATTAGTGAACAATTCTCACTTCAGGGTGAGAGTGCAGATGCAAGCTGGGAGAAGGAATTAATTCAAATTTTATACACGCAGTACCAGGCTTAATTATAAAAGAATAGTTGTGAACTGTATTAAGATGCATGATAAGTCAAAGCTTCCTTCAAAGAAAGGTTTGCACACATGAGTTAGCAGAGTTTCTGGTTTGTTTAGTATGTGGGGAGTCTTGTACGGCAAATTAGAGTATGAGAACAGTTTTACTGCTTCACATGGTAATGATCGTTGTTGTTCCAAATGTATCAGTAATTAAATATTACTTTATGCTGGTTTATTTGCATTCTGTTGTTGACTCCTACTCCTTATTTCTAAATATCATGGATATCACTTTCTGGGATGTTTGGATAAACTCCAGTTCTTTCACTAAATAATGTGGTACTCTTACTGAAAGTGATCAAACAATAATGATCTATTTGGGGTTTAAGACATTATTGAAATGAATCATAATGAAAACAAGAGAAGACTTGCCACACAAGCAATCTTTTCCTAAAACGTGGATGACACTGTCACTTAATGCCTTGGCAATTGGAATTTTGGGCTCAATATTTCTTTGTAGTTGGAGCCATCCTGTGTACTGTGGGCTGTTTGGCAGCATCCATGTCCTCTATCCACTAGATGCCAGCAGCACCTTTCTCAGTTATGACTACTAAAAATAAACAAAGATATTGCCAAATTCCTATGGGGGACAGTGCAGGGAGATCTGGAAAAATGACCGTTGGTTGAAAACAGCCAATTTATATAATTGATTTTGTGAAGTAATTTATATTATAATATACAGAATTAGTAATGAATATGATATATGTGAAACAAAAAAATTTGTAGTTTAGTTAACAATGGAGAATTGCTAATATAATTATAGTCCCAGAATTAAAAGCAAAAAAAACATAATGGTTGTGGAGTTAAATAGAAATCATTAGTTATCCGTTGTCACCTGTCTACAGGCAGTAATCAGGTGGAATAACACAAGCACTCTGCCCTGGGTCCCATGGTGTGAGTGTTTAGGCTGTTCTTCATCAGAGTAACCGTGGGTGCTTGTGAGGTAACTGGGTCCAGATCTGAGGACCAGAAAACAAGGTGGATTTAATACATCATTGTAGATGAATGATGATAGTGCCTTTTTTATTTGCTGGAATAAAAAAATGACTGTGCAAGAACATGGTTCATACATTCAAGTTGAATATGAAAACCAGTGATCATAATCTGCTGGAATAAGCTGAGTGTGTATATGATACCTGCACCCTTCTGTTTTAGTTTCTCGACTGCTCAAAGCAAATACCATGGAATGGTTAGACTTGAACAATGGGAATTTATTTTCTTACTGTTGGAGTCCAGAAAAGTGTAGAAATCTGGACATCTTCAAGACAATGCTTTCCTATGAAGACCAGAATCTGGTGATCCTGGATACCTGGCACATGGCAATGCCTGCTGGTCTATCCACTCCAAGTTTCACTGATTTCATCTTCTGGCTTCTGTGGCTTTCTTTCTCTCTCTCTGAATTTCATTTTATTATAAAGGACTCTTCTAATAGGATAAGACTTATTAAGTATGAGGTGCATCATACCTTAACTGAAGTAGCCTCATCACAAGATCCTATTTACAATGGGTTCACACCCAAAGGAATGGATTAGATTTTAGAACATGTTTTTCTGGAGTATGTACAACTTTAAACGACCAAACTCCATCCTTTTGACCACCATAGACATGTGCTTTCTATATGAAAAATACTTGCACTCCATCTTAAAAACCTTAAGTCATTTCAAAAGCAATGCTTAGTACACAGTCTC
This sequence comes from Cabassous unicinctus, assembly GCA_029593785.1. Taxonomy (NCBI): domain Eukaryota; kingdom Metazoa; phylum Chordata; class Mammalia; order Cingulata; family Chlamyphoridae; genus Cabassous; species Cabassous unicinctus. Next base: position 3,414 of record JAQZBX010006318.1, on the reverse strand, counting down.
ATCAGAATTGCTTTTAGATGTTGTCTGTCCTGAGGCACAATTCCCCTGTATATGTGGATCTATGAAACCTTGAGAACAAGTTATCTGCTTCCAAAATACAATGGAGAGGCAGGCATAGGAAAGCATTTTCTTTTCTACGGGGAGAAATTGTAAGGAAAACAGGGGTCACGGTTCTCAAACAGTTCTGAAACCCTGTAGGACATGCTTCATTAGATTTCAATGTCTAAGAGTCATCTGTGGAAGGACGGATTGGGTTCTTGACCTGATGGAGCAGCAGCCCCAAACCTTCCAATTGCTTGTTCAGCTACCATGCTCTTCCCAAGCACTGAAGTGAAAACTCCACTCTCTTCAAGCCTTGGGTTGACAGTCAGACTCCCTGCAATTCCCAGTGGAGAGGATCAACCCTCTTAGAACATTGGGGTAACAGCCAGACTCTCTGCAATCTCCAGGGCACAGACTCAGCCATGTCATAACAGTGGGACAGAGGCTAGATCCTCTGCAATTCCTGGGGAATATGCTCCACCATCTCTAAAACCGGGGGTTGCAACTCTCCTCCTGAAAAACAGGGAAGAAGGTTTACCCTCACCACATGCCAAGAGAGACTCACCCTTTCCACACATATGGTGGACCCCCTGTTTTGGCCTGAGAAGATGTCTTTGGTCCAGACCTCAGCTTCCATGTTTCTACCTTTTAAGTGATTTTTCCTCCATTCTGTCCATTTTCTGTCCCTTTTAGTCCAGGCTGGCAGTGGTTCCATTTATACAGATATCACAAAAACCCTTGTCAGTTTTGCAAGTAATATACAGGGGACCAAGATTTCAGACAAAAGAACTTTCCACAGATTCTTCCTGAATAACTGCATTCCCAATCCTAACTTCGCTAAAGTGGCTGACTGGATCCATGTTTTCAGTTAAAGTCTCAAATGAAGAACTATTTTCTGTGGACTGGCTTTCCAGAGATTCAGAATTTTCCCAACCATCAATTTCTGGTTTCTCTGACTTTGAGTTCAGTTCTCAACTTCTCCCCTTCTTCTCACATTTTATTATAAGCTGTAAGGAGAAACCATGTTGCATTTTCCACACTTAGCTTGGAAATCTCCTCAGCTAAATATCCAAGCTTATCGCTTTCAAATTCTGCTTTCCATCCAATATCACTCAATTTTGTCAATTCTCTGCCACTTTAAAACAAGAATCCACTTTTTTCCAGTTTCCAATAGCACACACACATCACTTCCTAATCAGAAGTATCTTTAGCATCCATATTTCTCCCAACATTCTCTTCAAAGCAACCTAAGCCTTTTCTATCAAATAGCTTAAAATTCTACTAGCCTCCACCCATTATGCAATTCCAAAGCTGTTTCTACATTTTTAGTATCAGTAATAGCAGCACCCCCCCTTTTTGGTACTCTAAATCGGTTTTAGTTTCCTAGGCTACTTAAAGAAGATATCATGAAATGGTTTGCCTTGAACAATGGGAATTTATTCACTTACAGTTTTGAGGCATAGAAAATGTCTAAATCATGGCATCATCAAGGCAATGCTTTCCTCTTAAACACTGGCTGCTGGTGATCCTTGGCTCTTCTGCTACATGGCAAGGCACAGGGAGGCATCTGCTGGTCTCTTGCTTCTCTTCTGAGTTTCATTGGTTTCAGCTTTTTGATTCCATGACTTTCTTCTCTCTATCTCTGTATTCACTTGGTTTATAAAGGGATCCTGTAGTAGGATTAAGACCCAAACTCCCATGAGGTGGGTGACACATTAACTGAAGTAGCCACATCAAAATATTGTATTTACAATGGGCTTACACTCACAGAAATAGATTATATTTAAGAACATGTTTTTCTGGGGAACATATAGGTCCAATTACCATACCTCCCTACAAGGTAAAAAAGAGACTACATAATATGAAGTGTATTCAATCACTCAATCTTAGATAGCTTACTGTTTATTTTCCTGTTAATTATCATAAAAAAGTAGATTGTAAATCATGAAAGGAATATTCAGAACAATGTGAGAATGTATTCTAGTTTGTTTGGAAGTGAACTAATATAGGAGACTGAAACAATGATCTTAAAACTATCACAGATTGTTAGGTAAATGAAATGCCAGAGGTAAAGTGGTCTAGGTCCCCTCTGAAGATGAGAGCTAAAGTGGTTACTGGATTGGGGCATTTGGTAATTCAGTTTATTTTCTTCAAGGCTATTTTGTGTGAAGGATGAGGTGCATAAAAAATACAGGAAAGACTTCAAGGACATTCTGGAAAAGACCAAATTATAGGAATAGAAAACTTAGTGGTAGTCAAGGGTTTGCATTCAGGAAAAGGGTTGACTACAAAGAGGTGAGGGAGAAATTGTGGGTTATTGACCTGTTCTTTAACTTAACTGCAGTGGTGGTTACAAGACTGTCTACATTTGAAAACATACAGAAACATACAATAAAAGGCATGAATTTCATATATAAATACAATTGATAAAGTACTGTATGAAACATTTTATGCAGAGGTAGATATAATAAAATTGCACAGTATATTTTCTCATAAGTATATAATAATATATTGAGAAGAGGAATTAAAAATGTGTTAAGGAAAGTGGTTACTTCTGCAGGAGGAGAAGTATACAAAAGGAGTTTCAACTCTATACATAACATTTTATTTCTGAAATTAAAAAATGATTTGAGGTAAATATAGCAGACAAAGAGTAGGGAAAAGAAAAACTCGTTGAGCAAAAAATAAAAACTATTGGAGAACATTAACTTTCCAGAGCTGATGCCCTTCTTCATTCCCTTCTAAGTCAGCAATCAAGACAACCTCTTGATGCACACAAAAGGTGAACAGTACTATGTGAATGAGTATGTGTAGTTAGGTGAGACCAAAAACCATTCCCCTAAGTAAATCATGTCAAGTATAATTTGTTTCAATTTTGCCTTCTGAATCATTGATGATTGGCCCTTTAGTAGAAAAGTGTCTTGTAAGAATAAAAACAAAGGAATAATTTTTAAGACTAGTACAAAGATTTGATTTTAAAACTTTGAATCCTTGGCATCATTGACAAAAATGAAAACATACAATGAAGTGTTTGTAATGATTACTGACATTGTGGTAGAGAGAACAATGGTTCTCCCAAGATTTCCATGGAACCTGTGACTATACTACCTTAAATGGCAAAAGGTTCTTTGCAGATGTGATCATGTTAAGTATCTTAAGATGGGGAGATTATCCTGGATTATTTGTTTATACCCAGTGTAATCAAGGAAATCCTTAGAAGAGTGAGGTAAGAGGGTCAATATCAGATAAACAGATGTGGTGGTGGAAGCAGAGGTTGGAGTAATGCACTTTGAAGGTGAAGGAAGGCACCACAACACTTGGAATATTAGCAGCTGGAAAGGCAAGGGGAAGGTTTCTCTCCTGCAGATGCCA
>JAQZBX010006317.1:13312-53653 GCA_029593785.1 Cabassous unicinctus | reverse complement strand
AAGAAATAAATCTACAAAGCAATATCCCCTATGAATAGAGACACAAAATATTTCAAAAACATTAACAAAGAGAATTCAACAATATACATAGAGAACTATATATCATGACCAAGTATAGTTCATTCCAAGCATAAAAGGTTAGTTTATTATTTGAAAAAACAATCAATACAACCCACCATATACTGGCTAAAGAAGAAAAATAATATGATCATAAAAATGGATGTAGAAAAAACATACGCAAAACTCAGCACCCATTCATATAAATCTAAAAATATAGTAATATAGAGGGACTTCACCAACTTAATGAAGAATATCTGCAAAAATCTACAACTAACATTACATTTAATGAGAAAAATTGAATGATATCTACAAAAGAGGGGGCACAAAAAAAGGATGTCCTCTCTCACACTCTCATTCAATATAATACAGGAAGAGATAGCCAGTACAATAAAGCAAGAGGTAGAAACAGAAGCCTTATAGATGAGAAAGGAAAAATAAGACTACCTCTATTTGCAGATAACATGATTGTCTGCATGGAAATACTCAAAGTCCCTACAAGAAGGCTCCTAAAACTTTAACAGGACTTGAGTTTGCAAGATATAAGATAAATATACAAAAATAAACTGTATTTATATATACTAGAAAGAACAGGTGGGCATTGAAATTAAAATTACAGCACAATATGCAATTTCTCAAAAATTGAAATATATGTATAAATCTAACAAGCCATGTACAGGACTTGTATGCCAAACTCCAGAAGAAATAAAAGAACATATAAATAAACAGAGAGGCATACTGTGTCCGTGAAAGACTCAACAAAGTAAAGATGTTATTTTTTGAAATGTTTATTTATGCAATTAAATCAAAATCTTATCAAGAATTATATATATATATGCATATTTATATATACTGTATTGTTCTAAAATTTACATGGAAAATCAAACAAACTTGGATAGGTAAAATAATTTTGAAAAAAAAGAATAAAGTGTGAGGAATCAATTTACTGATTTCTAGACTTGCTACATATCTGCAGTAATCAAAATTCTTTGATATCGACAGAGGAGTAGACGCAAAGTTCACTGAAACAAAATAGAGAATCCAGAAATAGACCCACACAAATGTACCCAAGTGATATTCCACAAAGTGCAAAGTAAATTCAATGGAGGGAAGATATCTTTTCAACAAATGGTGCTGGAACAAACAGTTGTTCTTAAATTAAAAAAAAAAATTAACCTCAGTCTAAGCCTCATACCTTGTACAAATTTTGGCAAAGAGTTCTTGGACTTTACACCAAAAGCACAAGCCACAAAAGAAAAATTTATTTATTGGAACTTTTTAATATATAAACTTTTGTTCTGCCAAAGACTCTGAAGAAAAGGAAAAGACAAATCTTTAGATTTGGAAGAATTTCCATACCACTATCTGAAAAAGGACTCATATTTAGATTATAAAAAGAACTCACAAAACTCAATATCAAAACAATGAAAAGAATCCAACTAGAAAATAATCAACAGACATGACAATATTTCACCAAAGAAGAAAAACATTTTTCAAATAAGCATAGGAAAATGATTTTCTATATCATTAGCAATTAGGGAAATGAAAATTAAAACTACAATGAGATACCACTATATACCTATCAAAATTGCTCAAGTAAAAATAGTTACAACACCAAATACTGAAGGAGGCAGAGAAATTGGATCACTCATTCCTTGCTGATGAGAACGTAAAATGGTACTGACCCTCTGGAAACAGTTTGGTCATTGCTTTTAAAATCTAAATATGCCATTATCATACAACACACCAATTGTACTACCTTGTATTTACCCAGAGATATAAAAAACGTATGGTCACAAAATATTCTGTGCATGAATGTTGATAGATTTTGTACATAGCATTGTTACTGGAATGATTTAAGGCTTTTTAAAATATAGTGATGGACTGAATATATTTTGCATATGAAAAGAACATGTTTTTTTGGGGATCCAGAAGATGGAGTGTGACAGTTTGAAGCTTTTTATGAACCCCAGAAAAGATCATGTTCTTAAAACTAATCCATTCCTGTGGGTGTGGGACCCTTTGATTGGATTGGATTCAGTGGAGGGCCTTTGATTGGATTACTTCAGTGAGGTGTGACCCAAGGTGGGTCTTGGTCCTCTTACTAGAGTCCTTTATAAATGGAGGACTGAAAGCAGAGAAACAAAGAGAATAAGGTGCAGGAATGGAGAGAAGGAACCCAGGAGCTCAGAGTAACCTGGGAGAAAGGAAGCCACAGACAGAGCAGCCAGAAGCTAAAGCAATGAGAACTGGAAGAGATGTAGATGATTCCATGTGCCTTGTTATCTGAAAGCAGAGTCCAGGATCATCAACAGCTGATCTTTGGTGAGACAGCATCTCTGATGATGTCTTAATTTGGACACTTTCATAGCCTCAGAACTGCAAGCTTTTAACCTAATAAATTTCCATTATAAAAACCAACCCATTTCTGGTATATTGCTGCTAGCAGCCTTTAGCAAACTAAACCAAATGTTTATAGCAGCTTTATTTGTATAGCCCAAAACTGGAAACAACATAGACGTTCTTCAACAGTTGAATGGATTAAACTAATTGTGGTAATACCATACCATGTACTCAACTATAAAAAGGTATGGACTATTGATACATGCTACAACCTGTGTCAATCTCCAGAGAATTATTTTGAGTGAAAAAAACCAACATTAAAAGTTCAAATATTTAATGATCTCATTTATGTAACATTTCTGAAATGACAATATTATAGAATTGGAGAAAAGTTTAGGCTGCCAGATTGTAAGGAGAGGGTGCAGGTTGGGGAGAGGTGGTTATGGCTACAAAGGGCAACATAAGGAGTACTTGTGATGATGGAAATGTTTTGTATCTTGACTCTATCAATGTAAATAACCTAATTGTGATAGGTACTGTAATTTTTTCAAGATGTTACCTCTGGGGTAATTGGTTCAAAGGTACATGGGATCTTTCTGTATTATTTCTTAATTCTGCCTATAAATCTACAACTGTCTCAATTGAAAAAGTTTAATTAAAAACAAAAAAGTCAAACAGAAATTATGGAACTAAAATGTACAATATCTGAAATTAATATATGTAATTTGGGAAGAGCATAAGAATGAAAATTACAAGAAGCAGAATTAGCCAATTTCCAAACAAGTCACTAAGTCACTAGAAATTATCAGAATTGATGCAGAAACAGAGAATGAAAAAAGTGAGTAGACAGTGAGTATACAGAGGGAAAAATTTCAAGCAGTCTAACAGAGTTGTTATTAGAGTCACAAAAAAATAGAAGAGAGAAAATAAGGCTGAAATATTTTGAAGACATAATGCCTGACATTTGTGAAAATGTGAAAAAAATGTACTCAAAAAGAATATACATATCAGGGAAACTCAACCCAGATAAACAGAAAAAAACCCCACACTTAGGCACATCATATACAGAGGAAGAGTAATAAGAATGACACTTGAATTCTTATCAGAAATAATGGAAAACAGAGATAAACAAATAACAACTCTAAAGTGTTGAAAGAAAAACAACAAAAAGTATCAACTTATATGTCCAGTGCAAATGAAGGAGGACTAAAGATATTTTCAGGACAATAATAACTGTGAGAATTTGTCACTAACAGAACTTCTCTATGATTTCCTGAGTTAAGAGAAATGATGCCAGTTGCAAGCTTGTATCTACAGGAAGAGTAATGTGTTGAGCAATGTTTTTTTTTTTTTTTTTTTTAAGGATTAATATCAGTCTAGTTTTTAAATTTTTCTTTAATTCTTTGAAATTCATTTGACTATTTAAAGGAAAAACACAATAATGTATTGGGTGGACCATAATGTATGTTGTATTAAAACATACAATTTTAATAGTACAAAGGATGAGAGAGAGCTAAAGGAATGACAGTGTGGTAAGATTCAGGCATTATATGTGAGATTGTAATATAGTAATACAAATAGGCTCTAAGAAATCAGTAATCCATACTGCAGTATCTAGAGCAACCACTACTTTTTAAATGGACAAATAAAAGACCCATAGAGGAAACAAAATAAAGACTAAAAGATATTCAGTTTTAAAAAAAAGAATCAAGTAAAGAAATAACAGTTTGGACAAATGGCTAATATAGCAAAGGTTTTGAATTTAAATACAACCATATCAATATGTGTATGTAAATGGTCTAAACACTCCAATTAATATACATAGTTTATCAAAAAGGATCTCTGTTCATGGGAATTACATTTTCAACTAAAAATATGGTTGTGAAGAAAGTAAAAGAAGATAAAGAGATATACCATGTAAACACTGATAATAAAAAAGAATTTGTGGTTTTATTAATGAGACTATGAAGACTTGAAAACAAACAGCATAACCACTATTTTATAATGGTAAAGGGATCATTTTTTCCCAAGAAGATACAATAACCTCAATGTGTTATAAAACTAATAACAGAGCTTTGACATATTTGAAGCAAATTGAACAAAACTAATTGAAATATAAGCAAATCCAGAATCACATTTAGAGATTTTTATACTTGTCTTTTAGTAATTGATAGAATAAGTAGAAAACAAAAGACAACAATCATATAAAATATTGAACAATGCAAATAACCATGTACCAAATGTGATACCCAACAATTGTAAAATACAAAAATACTCATTTTTTAAGCTCACATGGAAAGTCACCAAGATATGCCATATGTTGGGTCAATAAACAAGCATCACTACATTTTAAAGGATTGCTATTATACATCAAAAGTTAAAAGATATTTAGAAAATTCTATACAATTTGGAAATTAAGCAACAACTACTAAATAACCCATCAAATAAAACCATCATTAGGTAAATTGGAAAATATTTTGAAAGCCATAATAATGCAAACCAAGAATATAAAATTTATGGGATTTAGCTAAAGAGTTCTTAATAGGGAAGTATATAGCTTTAAATACAAGAGTGTTTTAAAATAAATGACTTAAGTTTCAGTGTTGAATTATAAATATAATTAAAGAAGCAAGAAGTCCAATCTTACATAAACCCTTTCAGAAAATAGAGGAGGAAACTACATGTTTTTAAAAGTCCAGCATAATCCAACAATCAAAATCTGAGGACATAAAAACAAAGAAAATTACATAGAACATTTTTTGACTGGGGAATTGTGGGAAGATGGCAAAGGATTAGGGAGACAGGGTTCAGCTCTCTCACAAAAACAATGGAGAAAGAACCAAAAGCTTGTCTGAGGGAGCTGCTTTGGGGGTGAGCAGACCAGGACAGTGCTTCACAACTCCCAAGAGGGTGAGGGACAGAGAGATGAAGAACCAGAAACAACAAATGTGAGTTACCAAACCCCCATGGTGTCAAGGAAGGGGTCCCAGCCCCACCCCCAAGATACTAAGTTGGGTTAAAATCTGGCTCACTGCAGCTGACTGAGAGGGGAAAGGACATCATCCTCCCTGTCAGCTGTTATAAGGGAAAAGGGAGGGAAATTGGACAGATTTTCTTCAGTGAATTCAGCCAGCAAAGCCCATTTTGAAAGTTGGCTCTGGCTAGACCAAAACAAATGAAAATGGAGATTTTCTCTCAGCAGACAGGTGCACCAACAAGTGCCATCTACTGGCTGGTCTGAAAATTGCAGGGACCAAAACTGCTTTTGGGTCTCTTTTCTAACTCCTGGGAGATCTGTGCCCAATTAGTGAGTTCCTGGCACAATTTTGATAACTAAAGCTGGGAAGTTTTAAAGACTTAGGATAAGTTGAACCAAATATCAAAGAGAGAAATTGGCATCAGAGTAAATTCACCAACATATTCAAATGCCTAGACATCAGCAAAAAATTACAAGCCATATTACAAAACAGGAAGCGATGACCCAGCCAAAGGAACAAACCAAATATCCTAAAGATATACAGGATTTATGACAATTAATCAATGATAATCACACAACTCTCCTAAAGTAATTTAAATAATTGAAAGAAATTTTGACTAAAGAGGTAAAGGATATTAAGAAGACACTGGGTGACCATAAAGAACAATTTGAAAGTCTACAATGAAAGGTAAGAGAACTGATGGGAATGAAAGAGATGATGGATTAGATTAAAAATACATAAAAAGCATTTTCATTGTTCAAATACAGAATTAGTGATTACAAAGAAATCTGAACTGGAAAAGACAGGAGAACAGAAAGAGAAGAGAATGGAAAAAATGGAACAGGATCTCAGGGAATTAAATGATAACATAAAACACACACAAAAAAATGCATTATTTGTCTCCCAGAAGGAGAAGAGAATGGAAAAGGGGCAGAAAGAATATTTGAAGAAATAAGGACCAAAAACTTCCCAACCCTTATGAAAGACATAAATATCAATATCCAAGAAGGACAAGACACCCCAAATAGAATAAATGAGAATAGACTTACCCACGAGACACCTACTATTCAGAATGACAAATATCAGAGATAAAGAGAGGATTCTGAGAGCAGCAAGAGAAAAGCAAAGCATCACATACAAGGGAAACTCAATAAGATTAAGTGCCAATCTCTCATCAGAAACCATGGACGTAAGAAGAAAGTGTTGAATTTAAGGTACTGAAAAAAAACTGCCAGCCAAGAATTCTATATCCAGCAAAGCTGTCCTTCAAAAATAAGGGTGAGTTCAAAGTCTTCACAGACAAATAAAAAGAGTATGTTACCAAAAAACCAGAATGACAAGAGATACTAAAGGGAGTGCTGCAGCCTAAAAGGGAAAAACAAAGGTGAGAGACTTGGAGAAAGTGTAGAAATGAAGATTATTAGGAAGGGTAAAAAGACAGACAATAGTAAGGTATGACAACAGAGAGCCAAAGGTCAAAATGGATGGCATAAGTAATGCCTTTACAGTAATAATAACATTGAATGTTAATGACTTGAACTCCTCAATCAAAAGACATAGACTGATAAAATGGAGAAAAAATATGAGACATCATATATTGTCTACAAGAGACTCAGCTCAGACATAAGGACACAACTAGATTAAAAGTGAAAGTTTGGAAAAAGATATTCCATGCAATAGCAACCAAAAAAGAGCTGAAGTAGAGATACTAGTAGCAGACAAAATAGATTTTACATGCAAAGATATTATAAGGGATGAAGAAGGTCATTATATATTAATAAAAAGGGCAATTCACCAAGAAGGAATAACTAAAATTAATATTTCTGCACTTAACCTCAATGCTCCTAAATACATGAGGTACACACTGGCAAAGCAGAAGGGAGAAATAGATGTCTCTACAATAATAGTTGAAGACTTCAATACACCACTCTCATTATTGGAGAGAACATCTGGACAGAGGATAAATAACTAAACAGAGAGCTTGAATAATATGATAAATGAACTAGACCTAACAGACATCTATAGAGCATTGTACCCCAAAACAGTAGGATATACATTCTTTTAAGTACTCATGGATCCTTCTCCAAGATAGACCATATGTTGGTTCACAAGACAAGCCTCAGTAAATTTAAAATATTGAAATTATACAAAACACATTCTCTGACCATAACAGAATGAAGCTGTAAACCAATAATGAATGGAAAAAAGGAAAATTCATAAATATATGGAGATTCAACAACACACTCTTAAATAATGAGTGGGTCAAAAAGAAATTGCATGAGAATTCAGTAATATCTTGAGATGAATGAAAAGAGAGCATATCATATCAACAGAGAACATATCAACACCTGTGGGACACAGCAAAGGCAGTGCTGAGAGGGAAATGTATAGCCCTCAACGCATACATTAAAAGAAAAAAGAGCTAAAATACTTTATGATTGCACCATTATGAACTAAATATATTATATAAACTCATGGAATTAATAATTAGAATATAGGTCACCAGAAAATAGAATGAGGGCAGAGACTGGAAAGCTGATGGTTAATCTGTTAGTATTGGTTAAACAGTTGTTTGTAAATTTTTGGAAATGAATGGTAATGGTGAGAGCACACATGGTGTTTGTGACTAGCAGAGCTATTATATGGGTATGATTGTGGTTGAAAGGGAAAGCCTAAGGACATTTATATTATTAGAAGGAAAGCTAAAAAGATGTAACATGGAACTGTGTAACATCGTGAAATCTCATGTAAAATTGAATATGAGTGATCTAGCATATATATAAGACTGTTTTTACTAAATATAAATACACATATGCTAGAGAGAAGGAAACAGAGTAGCAGCTATGTTCGTCTGGGAAGCATAAGAGATTGAGAGGTGAGGAGTTTTGTTTGTTTGTTTTGTTTTTTAGTAGTATTATTATTATTGGAATAATGAAAATGCTTTAAAAATGATGAGAGTGATGAATGCACAACTATGTGATTATATCGAATTCTATTGATTGCACACTTTTGATGGATTTATGCTTTATTAATATGTATCAATAAAATTGATTTTTTTAAAAATTACATAGAACTATCTCTCATAAACATAGTAAAATTCCTCACTATAATATGAATAAATCAAACCAACAATATAATTTAATAATACATGATAACAAGATAGGATTCATCCTGGGGATTCATGACATAAACTCCACAAAACAAGCAATAAAGAGAATAGCCTCAATCTCAGAAAAGGGAATCTGCAAATAAACCAATAAGGAAACAAACAAGAAACTTACAGGATGCATCACAATTAATTATAAAACATGTAACACTTCACTCTAAGATTGAAAACAAGGGAAGGATATCTTCTTTCACGGCTTCTACTCAAATTATACTAGAATCCTTAGCCAATTCAAAAGACAAGGGAAAAAAAAGAAGAGGTATAACCATTGGAAAAGAAACAGTAAAACTTTATTGCAGGCAACATAATTGTATATATAGTAATGTACAAAAAGCAAGCAAGCAAACAGACATTAATAAAAGAACACTACCAGAACTAAGATTTGATCACAAGGACAATATATAAAGAAAATACACAAAATCGATTGTATTTTTACAAACAACAAAAATTGGAAAACTGAAAAAAATAATTCAACACAATTTTCCAAAGGATAATGACATAGAATAGATTAGGAATAAATTTTAAAACATGTAGACCTCTATGCAGAAATCTTTGTAGAAAGAAATTAAGGAAGACATAAATGGAGAGATATATCTTGCTTATGGGTTTGAAGAGTCAACACTGTGAAGATATAATCTTCCCCAAATTAATTCATAAAGTAAATGGAATTCCTATAAAAAATTCCAGCAAGTTTTTAAAGGAGGAATGGACAAGAAGATATTAAAATTAACATGAAAATATAAGGGCTCTTGAATGGCCGGAATGAATGCATGAATGAATAACATCTTGCAGAAAGAGAATGCAACTGAAGGAATCTCAATACTTGCTTATAAGATTACATATAAATCTATAGTAATTAAAACAGTATGTTATTGATACAAGGAAAGGAAAAGAAATTGATGGAACAGATTACAGAAATAGATCCACTCAAGTGATTTTTGATAAAGGCAACAATGAAATTCAGTTGAAAAGAGAGGTTTATTTTTGTTGCCTGCCTCCCTCCCTCCTTCCTTCTTTCTTTCTCTCTTTCAAAATGGTGCTAGAACAACTTTTTAAAAAAGAACATCCTTTCTTACCTTACACCAAAACCAAAATTAACAGCAAATTGGTTATCTTCTCAAATATAAAAGTTACATCTTTAAAACACCTATGAGTTGATATGTTTTTTAATTTGGCTGAGGCGAAGATTTTTTATTCTGAGCACAAAAGCATGAGCCATAAAATTAGAAGAAAGATAAATTGGACTTCATCAAAATTTAAAACTTCTGCCTTTCAAGAATCATCACTGAAATAATGAAAGTGTAAACCTTATTTTGGGAGGAAATAATCTCGAGAAATATATCTAATGAATGACATATCCAGGCTGCATGGCTATATAAAGGTTCATAATAATAATAATCATGATAATTAAGAATTAAATAATGGAAAACATACTAGGAGAGCTGCTTCACAAAAGAGGGCATACAAATGACCAATAAACACATGAAGAGGTGCTCAACATCACTACTGGGAAATGAAATTTCAAACAGAAATGAGAACATCAGCTAAAATGAAAAAAGAATAACAATGCCATATATAGAAGAGCAGGTGGATCAATGGAGTATCTCATTGTCAGAATGAGTTAAGGTGATATAATTATTATTGGTAGTTTCTTATAATTAAATATTTTACTTCCTTGTGATCCAGAAATTCTACCCTAAAGAAATGAAAATGTGGTCACAAAAAGTCTTGCACAAGAAAATTTATTCACAGAAACAGAAACAAGGTAAATGACCCAAATATCTATCAGCACAGTAATGGATATACAAACTGTGTTATATTTACACAATAGACTACTATTTAGCAATAAACAGGGATTAATTACTTGAACACTCAGTGTGGCAGTTTGGCATTGTTTATGATTTCCAAAAATAGATATTGGATTATGTTTGTAAACTGGTCTGTACCTGGGCATGATTAAATTATGATTAAGGCTTTGATTGGGCCATGTCTGTAGGATGTTGAGTTCCTGCTCCCTTGGTGGGTGGAGACTCGTAGAGAAAACTAGATGGCAGGGAAGAGAGTTGGAGTTTTGATGGTGGAGTTTTGAGCTGGAGCCCGGGAAGTAAGCACACAGAGGAACAGAGCAGCTGAGCCTGGAGAGAATCGAGCCCTGGGGAGCCAATCACCTGATAGTCTACAGCTGGCCTTGTGGTGAGAGCAAGGCAGCTAAGCCCAGAGAGAAACAAGCCCCAGGAAGAGAGAAACCCAGGAAGCCTGAACTCTTGGCAGACATAGGCAGCCATCTTGCTCCAACACGTGGCACTAGACTTTGGTAAGGGAAGTAACTTACACTTTATGTCCTGGGAACTGTAAGCTTCTACCCCAAATACCCTTTATAAAAGCCAACAGATTTCTGGTACTTTGCATCAGCACCCCTTTGGCTGACTAATACAGAATTCAGCAACAGGAATTAATCTCAGAAACCTGTTGGAACAAAGAAGCCAGAGGTGAAAGAATTAGAGAAGAAGCCAAACTGACCCCAGGAGATAGAAATCAGAATAGCAGTTCTGTTTTCAGGGCAAGAGATTGATAGCAAAAGGCTACAAGAGGACTTTCTGGGGAGGTGGGAATGCATTGTATTTCAATTAAGGTGTTTCAGTTACACAGATGTATGTGTTTTTCAAAACTCATCAAATTATATTCTTAAGATCCAAGCCTGTTGATAAATGTAATCCTACCTCAATTAAAAAATATATGTAAAGCAGAATGATTCTTGTTTCTTGTTGTTCCCTTTCTCATATATTCCTTCTCCAAATGCTCAGATCTTTCCTCCTAAGTACTTCTGAAAGTCTACCAAATCCTCTTAGACTTGCTGTCATTGCCCTGGATGAAATCTTATCTGGACTGAGTCTTTTAGTAATCCACACCTGCATTCTGTCCTGCTGCTCTGAAACCATCCTTTCCAAGGTTCCCAAAATAACGCCTCCTAGAGCTAAAGCTCCAGGTCTTTAGCAAGGCACAACTTAATTTGCTGACTGCCAATTTGCCTCAAGGAAACTATATCTCTAGATTTCTTTACTGCACTTTAGCTTTATTTCTGTGACTAAATTTTGGCCTCAGCATCCTAGCATACATAATCCTGATTGACCTTTCTGCCACTGCTCATGGCATTTAGTATACCTGGGATGTCCTTCTAACTTCGTTGAGAGCCATTACCTCTTCTTCCTTTATAAATCACCTCAGCAGTCAATACAACCTCTTCCCTGACTGCCCTCTGAAAGCTGGATTGGCAAAGTAAACCCTGCTCAATGCTTCCATAGCACTCTGTGTTTTTCTATATCACTGTACTTATTGTACCTTATTTTGCAATAATCTTTTCATATGTCTGCTTTCTCAATAGACTGTACTTTGTGAAGGCAGGACTGAATCATTTGTTTTTCAGTATCATATGTACTGAGTACAATACCTAGCAGGTAGTGGGTCTTAATTTAAAGTTTCCTGAAAGGATAAACAGAGTCCATTAGTTGATACTTCTAAACTGGCTACACTCTGCTTTGACTTTGAAGTCTTATTTTATCAAAGCGAATTAGATTTCATTGCTCAGAAGCTGCATGATTTTTATTAGAAAAATGTGATTTGACCTTATCTAAAAATTTGGCTACTGGCCAAAGTATGAACTAAGGCCTTCTTCTAGACAATAATTTGTTACAAATTGCAATTGACAAAGTGATTAAAATAATAGATGTTGGTAAATAAGGGGAAAAATTCCTAACTGGGACCTGTCAATTGGTAACAGCAGAAAAATGCTCTAACAAATTTCTTCATTTTCCTTTAAAACATTGATTGAAAGTGCTTTATATCAGTTGCGAAAACTAGTTATTTAAGAAAACTAAACAAAGAAAATATATGCTCTAAATTTATCATTAAGCATAAATACAGCTCATAGCTTGAAACTAGTTAGAATTTTTTTTATTTCCAAATCTTCAAGTTATCAGTATTAAAAGTATTTAAGCCATAGGTATTAATTCTATATTCTCAAAAACATAAACTTGTATAGATTTCAAAGTCAGAATTATTTTACCAATTTCCTGATTTTTTTTAAGTTTATATTTTCATAAATAAAGATTACTATTAAACCAAATCAATTCTTTTGGACACTTTGCTAATTCAACCAAAATTGAACTCTGGGTTTATTAATCTTTTGATAAATTCTACATCACTTGAAGTCCTGGAAGATAAATTGTTTCAAACTTCCTAGGATTAATGATTCTTTTTCTCTGCTTCAAGAACATAAGAGAACACTGTTGAGAAAGTGATAAAGTTGTACTTTCAGCATTGTGTAGGACTGAACTTATTGCAAACATGAGGCATATTGTTTGCCCAAAGCTTCTCTCCTTTAGCCTAAGAAATACACTTGGTGATAAATTTCTGACAGTAAACAATGTCTCAGTGTTAGCTCTTAGGAAACTTTCAGATATCAAAAATCTAAGATTTTGAAGGAAATGATCTTAAACGAAGTGTGTAGTATATTTTCAAGGTTCTTTGTCATTAGGTAAATGGTGAAATAACTGCAAGGAATCGCTTCAACAGTCCATGAGAGGCAGTGTCAGCTATGGAAAAACCCGTGTTCTTGTTGGGCTCTGCTGCTTATCAAGACCTGGGCTCTGAAGCAAAGCACCCTGTTTAGGAAAGTCTACATTTCAATATCTGAAATATGGCTATCATGGAATTTACTTCTTTACCCTGGCGTTCTTGAAACAAAAGGACTTTTGAGAGAGATGAACCTAGTTTTAAATCCCAGCTGTGCCTCTTGCTGCTCTGGGCATCATAGGGAAGGTGACCAACGTGGCAAAGTAGCTACAGAAGGAGCTTGTTTTAAACATGAAATGGAATAATGTTTCTTTAATGAAGTGTTCCTCATGAAAGTTGGATAAAGAAACAATAGGGTCCCCAAGGTATAAAGAATAGAGTCTCCAAACTGTACCAAATACAATATTGAGCAAATTAGCAGAAAGTCGAGTCTCTTATCCACTCACCCAATGTTGCTATCTTACATTCTCCAGAATTCTTACCATGCTTTCTCATGTCCAAAGAGCCAGTCTTGTTTGCACCTCCTATGAACTTAAGTTTACCGAACCTCTTCATCTTGAGAACTCCCCAACCATACTTAAGCTAGTTGCTGCAGAATGATCCAGCTCAGTGCTACTCTGCTGCCATATTAGGAGCCTAACATAGCCCTAAAACACAGTCTGAAGAGCTCCTCAGGGATAACGTCTGTGTCTCTTCCTGTTATATCCGTAGAGGGTAGGTTGGCTGTGAACCTTGCCTTTAGCTTGCTGCCACCATAACTAAAAGCACTTTCTCCTGGACTGCAGTGGTTCCACAAGGTACACAGCTGGACCATTCTGTCAGCATTATGCTTTATCAGGTTTGAGCCAATGTCAAAATTGAACAAAGTTTCCCAAACTGCAGCTCTTTAAATTACTCACCTTTCCTTTTTTCTTCACTTTTTTTTTTATTAGAGATGTTGTGAGCTTACAAAAAAATCATGCATGACATGCACAATTCCCATACATCACCCCACCTTGTATTGCTATGGAACATTTGTTACAAATTATGAAAGAACATCGTCAAAATATGACTGCTAACTATGGTCCATAGCTTACATTTGGTGTATTTTTTCCACAAACCACCCTATTATTAACCCCATGTATTAGTATTGTACATTGTCATAGTTCATGGGAGAACACTCTCATATTTGTACTTTTAACTACAGTCCATCATCCACCACACTGTTTGCCATGCCTTGTACACTCCTTCCCAAGTGTACACTCAGTGGCTCTCAGTTTCGTCACAGAGTTATGCTGCCGTTGCCTCGGTCAATTTAATAACGTTTTCCTTACACTCTTTCCTTTTAACCTCCCCTCTTCAACAAACGCATTCCCCTAGGATGATGCATTTGAGAAAAGTTTTGTTGTCTTCCCTGAGACTCCATGCCACAAATCACCAACTTTGTGCCTTGAATATTTATTTCCCTCTTTGAGACCCACCGCTCTTACCAGACATTGTCTTTGAGAAGGACCAACTGTACTCACTGGATAAATTTCAGTAGCCTTGAATTTGTGGGGAAACAGTTATCAATTTGTCCTCCCATTCTTCCTTGAAGGTTCCTGGTTCCTTATACAAATTTGGATATATTCTCAGCAAAAATCATTAAAAATATGTAAAGATAAAGTAAATTTTCTTTATTGAAAAAGTAAAACCCCAAATATATTCCATAAATACTAGTCAAAGTAATGTAGCATATTTTTAAACAAATTCAAGAAATAATTTTAATAATCAAATGATTTAGGTAACCCCCTGATAAGCATGGGAAAAATAGAAGATTTGAGAAATGCATGCATTTTTCATAATCAAAAATTGGTTAGATATGCCTTTTTACTTCTGCAATATCTCATATTTAGAAATGTGTATAGTGTACTTGGAATGACATTGATGATTTCATAATATTGAGACCAAACAAAATCCTTTGAGATTAAACTTTCCTGTAAAATAAAAATGTTCCTACACATCTTTAAACATTCTTGAAATCTGGATTTAAAACTATTATTGAAAAACAGACAGGTACTTTATAATTTGGAACCTTTAATACATTCAAAAGGATCTATGCTGAACTAAAATTCAGAATGAAACTATGTAGAGAAAAGAAGAACATGCAGTATTCCCTTTCTGGGTTAATAATTCAATTTTTATATTATTTGACATATTTATTAGAACATTAATATATTCTTCTTGCTTAAACAATATAGAAACTTATCTTAAAAATCATTGATCCTACTTCCAACTCATTCTATTCTCGAGTAACCAAAATGAATAGTTTGATATACATTATTGCAACTATACATACACTTAACGCAGACATACTTGCACACTTTATTTTATAAACATAGTATTATAGATTACTATTCTGAAAATGTTTCCATAAAAAGATACCAGTTCCTGAGCTGGAATTTTTTTACAGGGAGTGAATTTAACAAATTATTTGTCAGACCAAACAAATAGATATTTCATTTATTTCATTGAAAACAAATTCAATATGACTGTGCAATAATTCAATGAAATATTCATAGAGCAATGTTGAATGTACTACTTACATAGGGTTTTTATTAGAAATACTTGATAGATAGCAGAACAGTCCCTAATTGATTATTAAATATAAAACTATCAGTTGTTGAAAATTCAAAACAAAATTAAACATTTAGTTGTGCATTTCTTAAAGGTATACCTAGAGTATCTCCTTGAATACGTCTGAAGATTATATCTATCAAAAGGTTGCTCATAAAATAATGGCTAGCACTTGCCTTTTTCTTTGCTTTTTAGAATAAAAATAGGCAAATAGAACAATTTTTTTGGAAATTATATCATGTCACAATTTCAGTGAGATTTGATTGTTGTTTCAGATTAATTTAAATTTGGAGAATATTCACATTCTGCCTTTAAAACTTATTTTTTCAGTGATTTTTCTTGAAAGTCATATTTTCGTCTTCTGAATTTATTTGGAATCTGCTTTTACTCTCTTGTAGTACTTGAGTAGAAATTATTCAACAGTTGTTTATGCCTTAATTCTCTTAATTCTTAATTCCTCTTAATTCTTAATTATGATATACAGTTTTAAGTCATTGACTTCTACCTATAAATCAATAGCTCTTGTAATTTGGTGATCTAATTAAATAATATTTTATTCAAATATATTTAACTGGAAAAGGTCATGTGATTAAAAGTGCAATATATTTAACAATATTTAATATCAATTTTGAGTTTTATTGTAATATTGTTTACTGTTACTTGTTCCCCCTTGATATAAAAATATAAAAGTAAGTAAGGAATGGGTTAAGAATCGTGAATCACCCGCAAAGAATGTGCAGGTGCTTGGAGGCATCTTCCCACAGGCACCAAGGAATGTTAACTGGGGTCTGGTCAGTGGGAGGATGTGTTTGAAGGCCATGCCTGCAGGCACACAGACAGCTATGTCAAAACTTTCCCATGTACAAGTTGCAAGATTGGCAAGAGTTCTGAGATTCAGAATTCCTTAAAAGGGGCAGCCCCAAAACTGCCGGTGGAAGTCTTGCCCAGGAGAAGATGCTTTGCCTGGTGGTATATTTTACCCAGGGCCTGGTGGTGTATTGTACCCAGGGCCTGGTGGTGTACTGTACCTTGGGAAGGGCTGTTGCCAGTATGCTCTACCCAGGTGTTGTTTCCAATCAGGATTCTGGTCATCTGTTAAACGGAACTTTCCAGTCTTGTGAGAGACCAGATGTTGAGTTTTCCCCTGGTTTGGTGAGATTGTATATTCATGTATCATTATTTACTTTCTTATTAACTATCTGGTGGCTTGTGAATTTCCACAACACAGTTTATTAATTACTAGTAAGCAGCTATTTCCATGTATTTTTGCCTCTTTCTTAGCAGAACATCCCTTCTCAGTAAGATTATAGATCCTTGCCCATTGCCATGGATTTGTCTTCCTCCTGTGGAAAGAATATCCAGCCCTGCTTCATTGCATTCTGGCTTAGCCATGTGACTTACTTTGGCCAATGGGAGTGATCTTATATCACCTAAGACCTTATCTGAAAAGAAGTTTTAAATGTGATTGAATCGTTTGGGTCAGCTCTTGTTCTTCTCTTCTATTGTGAAATTATGCATGTTCAGCAAAGGGATTGCTACTTCAGCATGGGTGTCATAAGCTGCTGATATATGGAGATTGGGAGTTGGGGAAGGTGCATATAACACAACAAAACTGACTAATAATAATACAACTCTTGAGAAATAAACTGATTAATACAAATTTTGAAAAATAAAATCAAGTGCTTACCTCCAAAGTAATTATTATTATTTTTTTAAATTCTCTTATCGAATTGTAATTTGATCTTTATTCTTATATTCAGTTTTTTTTTGGTATATATGTGGTTATATTTAAAGATTTATTTATTTTATTTAATTTATCCCCCCCCCCTTGCTGCTTGTGCTGCTGTGTCCATTCGCTGCGTGTCTTCTCTGTGTCTGCTTATCTCCCCCTTGCTGTGAGGTCTTGCTGCATCAGCCCACGGCACCGCGCGAGCCGGTCTGCCCTCACAAGGAGGTGCCGGGAAGCGAACCCGGAGCCTCTCATATGGTAAATGGGTGCTCTATCCATTGCACCACACCCGCTTCCTGCCGTGAGGTTGCTGCATCAGCCCACGCGACCACTCAGGCCAGCGTGCCCTCACAAGGAGGCCTCGGGACGCGAACCCGGGCCTCCCATATGGTAACCGGGGGCTCCATCCACTGAGCCACACCCGCTTCCCAAAGTAATTATTATAAGTGACTGTTTTTAGAATAGAAAGGAGAGATTGCTCATGACATTTGTTGTCCTTCCTGCACATTGGACTGAACAATACAAATACATGACTTATATTTTAAGTTACAAGTCAGCATCCAAGCTATTTCCAGTTGCAAAGATCACAATAAGCAATGGAACCATCACTTATATTCTTCTGCCTTCTTCAAAAGTTACGTGAGCCAATGATCCTTTAAGATACAGAACAAATTTTTGAAAATCAAACTTGTGAATAATATTTTACAATCTATTGAAAGCAATTTAAAAGTCTAAACAAAACAATATTGGTAATATTCATTTTACCACAGTGCATGATATTTGTGAGGGATTCTGCCACTTTTTATACACTTTTTTATAAGTTGAGAGAAGTTTGCAGAGTTGCATTCAGAAACTATGAACTCTTATAGTGCCCAAGAAAGTGACAATTGAAAAAGCCCAAATGGGTACTTTAAAATTGTGCTTCTTCCTATTCTTTACCAACAATAAAAAACCCCTGGCCATCACTGGCTTCTCAATATAGCCCGAGATCTAATTTCAGGATGTAAAGATAAGAATGCTGCCATCACGTTGCTACTTCTCAGACAGGCCCAGATGTTACCATTCTAGTGCTAAATAGCATTTCCGACTTCTTCACAGGCATTTTTTTATGTGATGAAGTAGCTCATACTGCATTGCAAAATTATACTATTTTTTACCCATGTGATCCAATAAAGATAATTTCCCTTGGAAAGAAATAGTTATCTATAAACAGTTTTAGTTTCTCCTGAATTTTCTTGAGTTCCAAAATAAGTTACTAACATATGACAGATATTTTATAATTGTTTCTAAGCATACAGAATGGAGACAGAATTTTTCTATAGACAAATATTATGAATTAATTATTACAAAGTAGGTGTGGCCTTAATAGATGTATCAGTTTTCTATTGCTGACAAACAAATTACCACAAACATAGCAGATTAAAACATTCATTTTATTATTAATATATCATAGTTTCTATAGATAAGAATTCCAGGCATGGTGAACTGGGTTCTTAGGGTCTTACAAGACTGATAAGGAGATGTCAGCAGGGCTCCATTCCTTTTTAGAATTTAGGTTCTTTTTGGAGCTTATTTAGGTTGTTGCCAGAATGCTGCTTCCTGGGGTCCTCAATTTCTTCCTGGCTATCAACTGGGAGTGGTTCTCAACTCATAAAGGACTCCTTTAAGTTCTAGCCAAATAGCCCTCTCACAACATGGTAGCTTTCTACTTTAAAGTTAATTAGACGGTCTCGCTTCCTAGTCTCTTTCAAAGATTCACCTGATTAAGTCAGTCCCAGCCAAGATGATCTCCTTTTTTATTAATTCAAAATCAAATGATTAGGGATCTAAATTACATCTTCACAATCCTTTGGCCATATAATGTAATGTAATCTTGTAGTAACGTTCATAGACCCCACCCACATTCAAGAAGAGAGAGTTACACAAGGGCATGGGCAACTGGGCTCATCATAGAATTCTGTCTACCACAGTAGAAAACTCACTCTACAATTTAAATGATGTCAAAACGTAAGATGATGGGGAAGGCATACATTTTATTCTAAAATTAGGTAATTATACTTTATTGACATCCCTAATATTTAACTAGATTTTAATTAATAATCTCATTCATTTACTTAAGTCCATTAATCTATTTTGGGAAGTTCATGATGACCATATTTACTGTTCTTTCTTTTTCTATTAATAACCATGCCCACTATAATTGTTTGCCCAAGACAATATAATGGCAACAATATTGCTTGGAATGGATTTTATGCTCAAATGCCTACAGGAAGCAGGAAGGTATCAAAAATATGTGAATCAGTCCAGGGAATTGTGGCCATGTGAGAATGTTCCCCAAGCATTCTAAATAGCTTAAGAAAGAAAAACATTCTGCCTGTTCTGTTGAATTTTTGTAACCTCTGCTCTATGGAAAAGAATATTGGATCACACTTTTACAAGTGGTTACACTGTAATTACAATCTCTTTTAAAAATCTCTGCATCCCCAATAATTCCCAAATGCCACTTCTTCCTTTTTTTAAAGCCCTGATGTCCTCCCTAAGCTTCAGAGACATAAATGAATTACCTACAAAATGTGATGTTTCAAAAGTACCCTAAATTCTTTATGTCTAAAACTGAAATCTTGATCTAACTTACCAAATCTGGTCCTCTTCTCATGTGAGTAAAGAGAGTGAATGGATTCCATCAGCTGAATTTTTCAACTAGAATCCTAAGAAGCATTCTTCATACCTCCTTCTTCTTCACCTCATATCCAGTCCCTCATTAAGCCACTATCTCCTTACTTTCTAAATATATCTCAAATCTGTGTTCTTCTCTTCATATCAAACACTCTATTCCTAGTCTAAAGAAATTTATCTTTTGCCTGGTCTCCTAACTGATCGTTGTACTTCAGTTTTCTCCCAGTTGAATACATTTGCCATCTAAGCAGCCATAGTAAGATTTCAAAAACAAAAACCTAATCATATTGCTAATTTAATTGAAATTCTGAAATTGCTCCTCATTGCTTCTGTATTTTTATTTTTAATTAAAAAAATTTTTTTTTCCTCATTGCTTTTATGTCAACACCTGAACCTTTTCCCTAGAACCTCGGACATAGTCCAGATCTGCCCACCTCTGCAGTCTCATTTAATGCCACTCTTCCCTTTCTCTCTGGCTTTAGCATCTCTGGCCTTGCTTCTGGTCCTCAGACACACCATACTTCAGTTCTTTGAGTGGATTTTGCAAATGCTTTTTTTAGTCTTTTTGCCTGGAAAGCCTTTCTTCCAAGCCTTTTTTCACTATTTCACTGCTATCCATAATTCAAAGCTAAATTCAAATGTCACTTCCCCAGGAAAGTCTTTCTTTATCCTCCAGACTAGACAGGTGCCCCAATTATTCCTAGGTTGGCTTCTCATTTTTAAAAAATATATCAGCACCAAATGTATTTTGCAACCTATGTTTGGTGTATTTCACATCTTTTTAGTGAAAAAAATTACTGTGAATTTAGAGCTATTAAATACTGTTGAAGCCTCAGTTGAAAGAAATTGTCTATGGAGATTTGCCTTAAGACTATGCATTTCAGCAGTGTTCTAGGTCAGAGATTCCCAATCAATGGTCTCTACATCCTTTCATGGATGCCTTAGTGGGTAGGAGTGGGGTAGGAAGAGGTAGGGAGAGAGTACAGAGTTACTGAAAATATATTTCAATTTTCTAAAATCATAGTAGGGAGATCAATATGATGAATAATTACTTTGCATATATACATACCATATTTTAAAAATATATAGATGCTATTATG
The DNA here is from genome assembly GCA_029593785.1 of Cabassous unicinctus. Taxonomy (NCBI): domain Eukaryota; kingdom Metazoa; phylum Chordata; class Mammalia; order Cingulata; family Chlamyphoridae; genus Cabassous; species Cabassous unicinctus. The sequence continues at coordinate 32,437 of JAQZBX010006317.1, read as the reverse complement.
AAAAGCAAAATGTAACTTTCTTAAAAGTATTATTGGATTTATAATATTTTTCTGTATTTACAAATAAAAGTAAAATTACTATCATAGGGACATGGAAAATTTTTAATATCATGAAGTGTATTTAATTAGCTTTGGACTTTAATACAGCCTGATAAATCACTCCAAGACTCAATGGCTTAAAACATAGCAGTTTATTTGCATCATGTGTTGGCAAGTCATCTACTGGTTGGCTGGACTATGCTGAGTTTGTTTGGGATTGTCCTCAAAGTACAAGTCATGAATGATAGGTCTGCTTCACATGTCTCTCATCCTTCCTAGACCAGTGGACTAGTTGGGATATATCCTTTGATTAGAAATGGCAGACAAACAAGAAACAGAGAAAACCCTTGATATCTCTTAAGGAATAAGCTTAACATGGCACAATCTCAGTTCTTAAGAAGAAGGTCCCTGGGCCATGCCTGATATCAATGTTTGTGGGTGTGGGAAATTAGAATTTCGTTCTACTGTGGGAAACCACAGAGTCACAATTTTAGTGGACACAGAGAAGAATGAAGAATCAAGAAAATAAGATGCAATCTATCACACCAAGAGTTTCTCTTAATTGAGAAAGCTGAGATCCATTATTCCAGATGTTCTAAAAGTTCTTCCAAAATTAAGCCAGTGCAACACAGACATACATTTTTTAGGTGTGCCATCATTTAAAAATTAATTAATTATATGCTCATTTATTCATTTTAACTTACAATAAATTCACTCTTTTCTTTTTTTGTCTGTGTAGTTCTGTGAGTTTTGACAAATGCATAGAGTCATGTAATTCTCACCACAATCAAGATAAAAAACAAATGTAATGATCAGCCCCAATATTTCCACACAGTGCCTTGATCTGAAACCCTGACAACAACTTACCTAATAGTTTTATCTCTTCCAGAAAGTCATATAAATGCAGTCATAGTATGTAACTATTCTGACTTCTTTCTCTTAGTATAATGCTTTTAGAGTCATTCAGGTTGCTGTTCATTTCTGGGTGGTATTCAATTGGATGGTCTTATCACAATTTGTTTATCCATTTGTCTCATTCAGGTTCTCCAAAGAAAGAGAACCAATAGGATGTATGTGCATGCACGTATGCACATATATATGTATTTATGTGTGAACAAATAGATAATGAAGAGATTTATTTTAAAGAATTAACTCATGCAACTGTGGAGCGGGCAGGTTTGAAACCATAGGGCAGGCCAGCTGGCTGGAAACTCATACCGAAATTGGTGTTGTAGCCTTGAGGCAGAATTTTTTCTTCTCCAGGAAACCTTAGTTTCTGATCTTAAGACCTTCAATGGATTAGATGCAGTCTACCCACATTATCAAGGGTAATTTCTTTTTCTTAAAGTCAACTGACCATAGATGTTAATGACAGCTACAATATACCCTCACTGCACACCTAGAACTAGTATTTGACCAAACAGCTGGGCACCATAGCCTAGTCCACTTGACACATAAAATTACGCCGTTCATCTGTTGACTGAAAGTTGGCTCTTTCCAGTTCGGACAATTATGGAAAATGCTACCATATAGCATATAGTATTTCATACAAGTATAAACTTCGTAAAAGCCTGCCACATTATTTTTTCAGAGTGACTATCCTATTTTGTATTCCCACCAGCAATACATGAGAGTACCAATTTTTCTGCATGTTTGCCAGCACTTGTTATTTTCAGTTTTGTTTTGCGTTTTAGCCATTCTTATGGTTGTGTAGTGGTAGCCTATTATGGTTTTAATTTGCACTTTCTTAATGAATAATAATATTGAACAATATTTAATGTGTATCTTCTTTTGGTGAAATGTCCATTCCTATATTTTGTCTTTTTTTTTTTTTTGGTTGATTCTTTCCTTATTGGTAAGATTTGATATTTCTTCATATTTTCAGGATATAATTTATTTGTTGGCTTTTTGATTAACAAATATTTTCTCCCAGTCTGTAACTTTTCTTTTCAATTCTTTTATTAGTAGTTTTTGCAGAGCAAGATTTTGCAATTTTAGTGAAGCCCAGTTTATCATTTTTTTCCTTTAATTGATCATACTTTTCTTGTTGCTTCCAAAAACTCTTTGACTAAACCCACAGATAACAGATTATTTTCCAATGTTTGATTCTAAAATCTATATAGATTTACATTTAGTTCTACTATTCTTATTGAGCTAATTTTTATGTAAGTCAAGGCTTTTCTTGACATCTGATGTCCACTTGTTCCAGTAAAATTTGTTATAAAGCTTATTCTTTTGCCACCGAGTTGCTTTTGTATCTTTGTCAAAATCACATAATCATATTTGTGAAGGTCTATTTCTGGACTTGATTCCATTCGATTTGTCTATGTGTCTGTCTTTTCACCAATATTACATGGCCCTGATGATTGAAATCTTATTTTTTGAAATTGCTTTGGTTATTCTACTTATTTTGCCTTTCCTTATAAATGTTAGAAGCAGATAATCAATATCTACAAAAATTCCTGCTGGGATTTTGACTGGGATGCATAATATCCATATATTAATTCAAGCAGAATTGAAATTTTAACAATTTAGAGTCTTCCCAACAATGTATATTATATACCTCTTCATTCTTTTAGGTAGTTTGCAGCATAAACGTCATGGTCTATATATAAGTATGCCATGTTTGAGCCTATTTTATATGATCCTGCCTTTTTGTTGCAACTTTTAATTTGTCATTGCTGGTGTATAGATTTATACATTGTATATTACATATTGAATATACAATATATAGAATTTTACATTGATTTGTATATCAACCTTATATCATACAACCTTGCTAAACTCATTTCTTTCTTTCCAATTTAGATGTCTTTTATTTTCCTTGCCTTATCATACTGGTTAAGACTCCCAATATAATATTGACTAGGAGGTTTCGAAATGGAAACCCTTGCTTTGCTCCCAATCATAAGGTGAATGACTATCATTAAATACGATGTAATCTGCAGTATTTTCGGTATACGCCCTGTATCAGATTAAAGAATTTTCTTTCTATTCTTAATTTGCTGAGAATTTCTATTCCTACTTTGCAGGAAGTTTTTTATCTCTGCATCTATTTATTTATTTTTTTTCTTTTTAAGGTATTAAAATGAGGAATTATGTGTATTGAATTTTTAAAAATTTTATTGAATTATATCACTCATACATGAACATATGTAAACAATAAGTGTATAGTAAAAGTTGTGAACTTAGAAAATAAATGTATAACATCATAAAGGGGTCCCATACATCACCCCACCATGTTAAATCACTTGCATTCCCCAAATAAACCTCTCTTGGTTATCATATATAATCCTTTTTTATATACTGTAAACATTTTGTTGATAATTTCTGTGTCTATGTTCATGAGGGTTATTGATCTGCAGTTTTCTTTTCTTGTTTTGTCTTTTTATTGTTTTGGTATTAGGGTAATGCTGGCCTCATAAAATAAGTTGGGATGTGTTTCCTTCTCCTTTCTTTTGTGGAAGACATTGTATAGAATTGATATTAATTCTTCAAAAGTTTGGTAGTATTTATCCATGAAACCATCGGAGTCTGGAAAGTTCTTGCTGGAAGATTTCACACTACAAAGTCAATTTCTTTGGAAGATAGAGGACTCTTCAGATTTTCTATTTGTTCTTCAGTGAATTTTCCTAATTTGTGCTTTTGAGTAATTAGTCCATTTAGTCTAAGTTGTCAAAATTATGGAGAAAGAGTTGTTTGTAATATTTCCTAGTGACTTCCCTTCCTTATGTCATGATATTGATAATTGTGTCTTCTCCCCTTTTTTCTTGGTCAGTCAGCTTAATCAGCTTTATTGATCATTTTAAGAAAAGAGCTATTGGTCTTCTTGACTTTCTCAATTATTTTTCTGCTTGTAATTTCATTTATTTCTGCTCATACCTTCATTGTCCCTTTCTTCCTCTCACTCTTGTCTAGTTTCCACAGTACTCTTTTTCTCTTCCAATTTAAGTATTCAGTGCTATATATTTAACCATTTCTTTTTCTCTACCTTAATTCCTGAAATTGTAAGTTTCCTTATGGCATCATTGAACTTTATCATAAAGAACTTTCTTTAGCATTTCTTTTAGACCAGCTCTACTGGTGATAAATTCTATTAGTTTCCCTTCATCAGAGAACGTCTTTATTTTGCCATTTTTCCTGAGGGATATAGTTTCTGGATAAAAAATTGTGGGTTGTTAATTCTTTCCACTCTTTAAAAATGTTGTTTTGCTGTCTTGTGGTCTCCATGTTTTCTCATGAGAAATCTCTGGTCATTTGGGATACTGTTCCTCTATATACTGTGTTTCATTTTACTCTAGCTGATTTTAAGTTTAATATTTGTTTTCCAGCAGTTTGAATATGATATGTCTGGGCATGATTTTCTTTCAGTTTGTTGGGGTTCTCTGAGCTTTGTGAATCTATGAATTTATGTATTTAATAAAAAAAATAGTTTTCAACAATTTTTTTTTTCTGTTCTGTACTCTTTCTCCTTTCCTTTTTAGAAACTAAAGATGTGAATGTTAGAACTTTTGATATTGTCACACAGATCTCTTAGGCTGTATTCATTTTTAATAGCTATTTTTCTGTTTTGCAGATTAGATCAATATTATCAGCAAATTCAATGACTCTTGTCATTTTCATTTTTCTATTGAATTGTACTGTTGAAGTTTTATTTCTGTTCATTTATTTTTAGTTCTAAGATTTTCATTTGGTACTTTCATATACTTTCTACTTCTTTGCTGATAACATCTATCTTTCCATTCAGTTCAAGAGGTTTCAATCTTACTTCATAAAACATGGATAAAATACCCACCTTAAAATCTCTGCCTAATAAGTCCAAGATTTGGATTATTTTGATTATCTTTTCCCTTAAGAATTTTTGATATTTTACTGTATTTTACATCAAATAATTTTGGATTATATTTGGAAATTTTGAATATTATGTTATAGGACTCTTTGTTGTTGTTTTAATTTTCTAGGAAATGTTTCCTTTTTATTTTTTAGCAAGCAGCTTTACAGTTAGCTTCAGACCATAAGTCCAGATTCACCTTCTGGGGCCTTTGGTTCCAATGTCAGTTTTTTTTTTCCATGTCTTACACTGCTATTCTGGTACATTTCAAACTCCCAGGAGCCAAAGTGACACCTGGGTGGCCATCTGTACTGTATTTCTATTCTCAAAGCCTTGCTCTGTTGTTTTGGTTCAGCTCATCACCCATGCAGATCAGGACTGAGCCCAGGACCATTAATATAGGGCTTTAAAGCATCCAACTTCCTCCTTTCTGCAATCCTCCCACATCTCTAGCCCCTAGAAGACCTTTTGCGGTGTTCTGTCCAGAAAGCTGAATGTTTTGGCCCCCTGTTCTGTCACGAGCTTTCTACATCTAGTCTTTCTCAGAGAAAGTGTTAAGAAAAAGAGAGAGAGAGAAAAAATAACAACTCTTCTCATATGCTTTGCCTTCAGGAGGTCCTTTCCTCAGTTACTCCGGTTAGAAATAAGGAACTTTTTATCAGTATTTTAGGTGCCTGCAAGACTGCCCTTGCTACTGTGCTGCCACACGAGTGCAGCTTCCTCAAAGGGACTTGTTGAGGCAGTGCCAAAAAAAAATTTTTAAAGGGAAAAAAAATACACATAAAGATAATTGCCCCGCACCTTGCATCCCTCAGAGGTGGCCCTTCCAAGTTCTCTGTGCAAAAGGAGAACGTTTCCTTGGAGATTTATTTGTCTACATCCACAAGGCATTTCTCTCTAGGGTGGTTTTTAGATGTAATTTGTCACAGAAAGAAAGGGTACTTTCTTCATCTTAACCTGATACCGAAGTTGGGCTATATTATTTTGATTGCCATAAGGATTGTTCTTATTATGTTTTCATCCCACTTGGAATGTTATTATCCAAAAGCACCTTTAAAATTCTCATTGCCCTGTTCACTCTAAGGATGGTATTGAAGAATGTGTTTACTGTATCATGTAGTGCTGTTTCCTTTTTGAAAGCACGTAGACGTATTCGCTGGCCTCAGCATGAGAAATGGTAAAGCTACTTCTGAACACCTAGTTAGCTTTTTATTACAGGTGATGAGATTTGTGATTTGACCCAGTTCCTTCTTGGTTTTGTTACTGAAATGCATGGGTTACTTGTCTCCTCTATTTAGCAAGTGAATCTTTAACTGAACCTACTTTTACCCCAATTATATCTTATCTCCTTTCATTTTCTCTCTGATACACCTCATTCACGTGGTTTACATTTTGTTTTAACATACTGTATTGTAGGTATTCATGTAGGCAACCTTAACTCTTCCTGAAAAAAAATAAAGGACATAAATAAATCTATGTACTATGGTTACACTACACATCACAACTAAGAAGATGTCAGTATACATGACTGGAACAGAAAAGACACGATTATGTTAAAATTGAATATTCTTTTGAACTATATTAGTTTAGTCTGCATCAAAGCATTTGAAATTTACTGTTGTTTTAAAGAACTTTTATTAATGGACTGTGAAAATTAATTTTGGAAAATAATACATTCAGGGGAATGAATAAAAGAGTTGGAATAAAGTGATTTTAAATTCTTTTGAAGTTCATCAATGTTATTTTAAAATAAACTGTTAATATTAGAATGTAAACAATAGATGACTGGTATTTAAGTAGTTAGGACCCCTAAAATGGAACATGTAGCTAGTTTACTTTAAATTACACATTTCAAAATTTTAAAAAATTATTTGTTCAATAAAAAGAGAACTTTCCATAAATCAGATCAGTCAACCTCCTATTGGTAGCTCTCCAGCACCCACTCTGTCCACTTTTTCTTATTGTGTTCTGGGTATTATTTTCTTATGCTGCCATTAAACTAGTAGGCACAAAATACGGTTTGCACATTTCAGAAAGAAAATAAGAATTTAAATTTTCTGAGGAGATGCATTTCTACAACTTTTCACCATCCCTGTGGTAGACATTTTAATTATAAGTATAGTCCTCTATCTTTCTCTTTTATAACTTGTTACATTTATCACTGGCACAGAGGTCTGATCTCTTTTCTTAGAACAGATCTTGTGCTTTCAGACTTCCAGGACACTCCCACATTATCCCTGTCTCTACCTCTCTCTTCCTTATTTATGGGTGACAGTTTTCTCAGTTTACAGACTTTAAAATTCAGCTTTAATAGCACTTCCTTTTTGATGCTATCATGAGATAAAAGTTTTTACTTTCCAGACTGGGCCACATTGCATGTAGTACTTAAGAATTCTAATGGGAGCTTTAGATAATAACCAAGAATTGGTGTCTTCAGTACAAGCACAACCTGGGTAACATAGCAAAATGTAAACCCATTATTTTAATTTCATATCTGAAAATGTCTTATCAAAAAAAAAAGTTTCCAAAGGTCCTATACTGTGCAAACAGGTCTGTGGTTAAAACTACAATGGTGGGAATGTTCTTTTGGCAAATATGGCAGGGGAGGGTTACTGGTGCAGGGCGTTGGGCGTGGGGGGATATGTGCCATAGGGCACACCTAAGGGTCACCTTAGATTCAGTGCTTAATTTAGTTTCAGGTTTATCTTCACAGAAGACTTTATTAATGCTTCAGGTATGCAGATATTTCAGGTTGAATTTTTACATTATAGTTCTTAAAAAATTTGTATATTTCTGCAATTTGGCCTCCATCTTCTAGATATTATTCATAACACTTCTTTCCTCTCCTCTTTCCTATTCTCCATTCCTCTACCCCATACACCATATCACTATCCCATATCTCTCTTCTACTTCCATCCTTTTAGGACAAAAAAAAAAAAAAGCCCTGCCATTTTTCTAATAGTAGGCAGTGTAGCTCTTTCTAACCAATGCCTTTAAGTAAGCTCTAGATGTTGGCATATTTATGGATTTAAGTTTAGTAATGATCATTTGAAAAGACGAGTTAGATTGTTTTCTTAGACAAAGGTTTCCTCTCCAATCTCTGTCTAGGATAAAAATGAATTTCATTATTTCTAAGAAGATTTATATTCCCAGGAGCTGGAGGAAAAAAAAACCCTAAATATATAGGTGGCATTCACCAACTTGTATTTTTGTTTTTAATGAATAACAAAAATTAGCCCATCAGCTTTCCTGTAGTCTCTTTTAAATAGTGATAAAGAATGACTTGCAACCATCCACGGCCTCGAGTGTTTAAAGTTACATAGCACAACTGAGGTGAAAATCAGCAGCAGGAAATTGGTGGAAACATTTTATGTACTGGGAAGAAGAGACTGGATTTGAAAATTATAGTCTCAAAGGGACTGGTTGAAGTACAAATTTAAATATTCAAAATGATATTTGTAAATTATTATTTCGGCAACTCAAGGCACAGTATGTTGAAGAAGAGAGAAACAAGAAGCAGAGGGATCATTCAAAAAGGGGGTGACAAACATTGTATCAGATTCTTAATTTTGGTGGAATTGGATTCCAGCAAGATCAAATTCTCCCAGGGGCCAGTATCTGAAAGGCATAGTTGCAAGCCCCAAAGTTTAACACTGAAAAGGATTGACTGATGATGATGATGGGTACAAATGCCAGCAAAGAGATAACTGTGCTACACTACACTTTTTATATTAGGATAGATATAGATACAGATTTGATATAGGTACAGATACAGATAGAGATTACATATATATTTTACTACAAAGGCCTATAAATCTTTTATTAAGTGATTTGTCTGTAGCCCTTAATTTTCCCATTAACCTTATTATTTTTGGTGCATGATTTTGCAAAACATTTGTTTAAATAAATGCTTTTATGTTGTTATAGGAGAAATGCCTGTATCTGGAAACTATTCTGAAATATTGTCTAAAGATAATGGAGATAGTCTAGTATTTATTACCAGTCTTATAATTCTGAATGCATATATCTGTACATATATATATAATTATTAAAATTCCAAGTAATCATTTTGCTTATAGAGGCCATTTATTCTAAGAAATAAGAAAAAAAGGCTTTAAATTCCTCCAAAGCTGCTATATGCTTATTTTACCTACAGTGTTACTTGTTTCCAGGTGGATTAGTCCTTTCAAACCTAAGGCGGTTATATTACTCAGTTTATTATATTTTAGTGATAATAGGATTAATTTTTTTCTCCTATTGCCTAGCTTATATACAGTAATTAAAAGGATAGCCAAGAAATAATTTCACATTTCACTTAAAATGTTGATAGCCATAGACTACATTTGAGTTGTATTTTCCATGGGAAAGGAGCCAATGAATTGTGAACTCAAGCAAGCAAATCCATTTCTCTTCTTAAGTAGCATATTGCATCTGATATTTGCTGAAAGTGGCTTCAGAAAAGAAATATTTCTTTTCTTTAGCTTTGAGGACAATATACTGTTTGGAAAATATTTTTCTGCTTTCAATATATATACAATATATTAAACATATAAAAGTAGAAAAATTGTTATAAAATGCAAGCTTGTATTTACATCCTTAGTTAAGAGTTATCAATAACAATGCATTACAAAGAATTTTTTTTTCTAATTTGTTCTTGGGAGAGTGAAAGCAGAATTTTGAAAATAATTTTACTCTTCCTGCACTTGTCATGCTATCTTCAAGGTCAAGTTCAAGCTCCATTTGTTTTGGTAGCTCTAAACTAGGGCATTCTTAACTTTCATTAACATTTTAGCAATTATTTCCTTAAATACACATCAAGGTAATTAATTTGGTAATTAATTCTATTAGATTTTGCCCTCCTGCTTGCATTATTTTTTTCCAGCTTGATTTTCCATAGTAAAATCCTTGACGTATGCAGCATGCCTGTATTTCTTTTCCATGCTCTTCAGCTCCTACTAGTGTCATAGGCATTTATGTATTCAATAAATACTTACAAAATACATACATAAATAATATAATCAAGCTTCAAGATCTTATTCTATCAAACCAATTGGTTAGCCTTATTTATTTTAAAAGTCCAAATAAACCATTTATTAAATAGAGATTCCAAATAATTTTAATAATATAAATACTAATTTGGAATAAAAAGTTAATACACCAGTGTATCCAATTAGCTCAGAATTTAAAAGCACACTATCACATTAAACCTGAGAGAAGCACAAAAAAGTAATGATGAAACCTTTAAAATCTACTTGGAGCTATTTCTCCTGATAGTAAAGATGGAAAGTGAACTTTCAGCTCTTTATGATGTTTCTGTATCTTTACTCTGCTTCACTTTCTCAATTACCTGTATTATCTTTTTGAATTCTGTATTTTATACCCAATTTGTGGTGATTCATTAATAAGAAACATAGTACATACTACTTTAATTTTATTCCTTGTCCTCTTACTCTCTTCCCTGGTTGTTACTTGACAAGCAGTTCTCCACTTAAGAAAAAAAAAAAGTGCTCTGAGCAAAGTTGTGAGATAACAATTGTATTTCTCAATTAAAGTAGCTGATGTGAAGAAATAATCACTTTTCTTGATAAAATATTTTTCTTCAAATATAAATTTAAATAAAATTACATTTGACCAATGACTATTGAGTATGATTATTTGACTTCCTAAGAATACAAGTTAAGGTACTTGGTCTACATAATTTTAATAATTTAAATTTATTATGGTGCAGTTTACATATTGAAATGTATCCTTTTTAAGTGCCCAGTTCAATGAGCTTTGCCATATGTGTATTTTCGTATTAACAACAACCCGTCTAGATATAAAATATTACAGCTATCCCTCAAAATCAGTCAGCCCTCCTCCACCACAACCAGACAACTGCTGCTCTGTTCTTGGTGACAAATATTTTTAAAACTTGGTCAGTGATGTGCATCTGAATTTAATGACTGTTTTTAAACCATTGCAATATGCTGTCTGTATGTGGATTAGTCATTTTACACATATATTTTCAAAATGGTTTACAATAAACCATTTTATAATTTTTTACTTAGAAAAACAATGGAAATACTGGCTTATTTTCAAGTCAATTTTCATGAACTATTTTTCCCTTGTGAATGAATCATGTTTATTTGTTTCTTCCTATGCCAACTTATTTTGGAGTGTACCCTAGACATTGGGAATTTTCAAGTAAAAAGGCAGTAAAAAGTACATTAAATTAGCCAGCCAGCATAAAAACTTAGAACTGATGGATTCTCATTCTGAAATTTGCCTTCATTTTTACCTCACAGAGAAACATTAAATGCCTAAAAATTCTCAGATGTAGTAACTTTTTAATTAAAATTATTAATTAATTGTCATATCTTCTTGTGTGCATTGCTATATGTGGCATCAGGACAGCATCGACAGAGTCATCATGTGAACATAATAAATTAATTAAAATATTTATTATCTTTTTAGTTTAATCTTTTGCATCATCTTTAGTGATTGCTCTAAAGGCCATAGTACACATTCTTAACAATCCCACTGGAATGCTTTATGCAAAATGTGGAAATCTTGCTATAATACAAGTTTATTTAACCATCTAGTCCCATTTTTGCTATGGTTTATAAATATTAAATCTACATATGTTATAAACTCACAATACAATATTAGACTTTTTGTTTTATTAGTCATGTGTATTATATAAAATAAAAAAAAAAACAGAATTTGTGTTTGCCATATGTTTCTTAAAGAGCTAAGCTTCCCTCCTAATTCATTTCCTTTCAGTCTGAATAATTTTCTTTAGCACTTTTTATATTTCAGATCTGCTGGTTATACATTTTCCTGGGGTTATTTTATCTGAAAATGTTTATATTTCACCTCCATTCTTAAAAGATATTTTCTAGCCTGAATTTTCTTTTCTCTTTCAGCACTTTAAAGATACCATTCCACTCTATCCTGGCTTCCAATGCTCCTGATGATATGTCAGGAGAAATTGATGTTGTTCTTCCCCTAAATGTAATGTGGGATTTGACTCTAACTGCTTACAATATTTTCTCTTTATCCTGGACTCTCAGGAGTTTGACCACAATGTAACTGACTACATGCGGTTTTCTTTGCAGATCCCCTACTTGAATTTCATTGAATAGTTTCAACTGTAAATTTATATATTTCAACAAATTTGGGCAATTTTTTTTAGCTATTCTCTGTTCAAATACTTCTGCCCCACTCCCTCTCCCCTCTTTTTGTTTGATGTAGTTCCATATATTATTGAAGAACTGTTCTTTTCATTCTCAATTTTTTTCTCTCTCTCTCTGATTTTCAAATTGGCAGTAATGGAGGCCCTGCAGTCAGAGAAGGCAACCATATATCCAAAATACGGTCACGATCCGGTGATGATAAATTACTGGCCCTTTTAGAATGGAAGGAGTATTGTGCTTTTTGAGGAAGAGAGGCATATTAAGTGCTCAATATCAGGCTCTGCTCCTGGCAGGTTAAGCATTTAGAAGTGGAAGTAACTATATTAAAAGCCTTGGTGAGAGAGGACCCATGCTATAGGGTACATGGAGAGCCTCCATTCCTGTGGAGTATGTCACCCGATTCATGTGCCCCAAACAGTAGAATAGCAAGTAAATTTTAAAATATTAAAAAATACTGGCCACTGCCACATATCTTTTCTTCCTATTGGCTTGCCCCTCAGATTCTACCGTTCCTTCCAGGATGGTAATTAGGCCATTGGCCATTGCCCAAAAGTTCATGTATATCTGTACCTTATGCCATTCCTTCTTCCATTTCTACTATTTCTCCTATGTATACTGGGACCCAAAATACGCAGGGTTCCTTTTTCAAATGAAGAGTAATTATCTACCACAGGAGGCATGGCATTGCTCCAGAATCCTAGGGGTCTATGCTGTGACTACCATATTAGAACTTGACAGAAATACCAAAGATTGTTATCTACCATAGATACCTTTAACATCATTGGATCTGATGGATCATGTACTCAGAATGAGCATAGGACAACTTACATTGCAGCTTAAATTTGCTGTGAAGAATTATCTTGTTCTAAGCATGACTGGAAAGTGGGAGTCTTCTGAGGTAACCAATAAGCAGATTAGAATATCATTTTCAAATATAATTTATTTTGCCTCCCATATCCAGAGAGGATCATCACCAAGCACTGCAAATATTTCTTAGTGTTAGAAGACACAAGGTGCAACTGTTTGTCATTTTCCTTACAGAAGCTATTTTGGCATGGCCCATACAGTTGAACCCATAAAAATATCACTGTCATTTTTATCTCCAACCCACTTTCAGACACGTGTCTTACCAGGGTTTATCACCATGGCACTAGAAATTGAATTCGTACAACTATTAGAGCAGTGACTAATACAACTCCCAAATCCCATCTTTAATCTCCTTTTTAGGGTCAGTTTGTTTGCAGTTCCTCAGAATGCAGAGCCTGAAGGAAACTTTAATACTACTACTTCATTTGGAAATGCAATCCCAGGAAATAGGTGTAAAGGAAAATGAGAATAATTCAGGGAATGAGAGGTACTAATATACGGGTGCATTAATGATCTAGCGGCCATGTGGTATCAACTGTGATTGTTTTATCTTAAAAGACCATCTTTTGATGGCTTGTGAGCAAAGACTGGTAAATGAATTCTGATAACATCCACAACATTACAATGATGAAAGAAGTTACATCATTCAGGGTTTTCCAGAGAAACAGGGTTTTCCAGAGAAACAGAACCAACAGGACCTATGTGTGCATGTGTATGTATGTGTGTACATTTATAAAGAAATGTATTATAAAAACTTGGGTCATGAGATTGTGGAAACTGGCAAGTGCAAGTGTGGATTCCGCTGGGCAGGCTGGAGGCTGGAATTCTGGTGAGAGTAATAAAATTCTTAGGCTGGAAACTCAGGAAAGAGTGGAAAGTGTAGTCTTGAGGCAGAATCCCACTAGTCCCTGGAACCTTCGATTCTAGTTCTTAAAATCTACAATCGATTGAACGAGGCCCACCTACATTATTGAAGGTAATTTCCTTTACTTTAAGCCATCTAATCCAGATGCTAATCCCATTTAAAAAATACCTTCATAGCAACAACTTGGCCAGAGTTTGACTAAACAAGTATGGTTAACCTAGCTAAGTGGACACATAAAATGAACAATCACAGAGGGGATTTGCTTGCAAGATTTCACACCACTGAACTTCTGGTTTGCACAAGTGGGCACCCAGTGAGGTTGTGTGGTATCTCATGTCTCAACATAAGCAGCAAGTCCCAGTGCATGAGGCAAAGGCATTGAGCAAGACACTGCCAGCTTGTATTGTGTGAAGTCTGTCAGAGTCCAGAAGGAGCTAAAACCAGAGATAAGCCTGAAAGGACTTCAAGTGGTGTATAAAGTGTCAAATATACACTAAGGTACAAGGAAGTCTTCTCTTATTGCTAGCATAGGAGGAAAACTTTATTTTAGCGTGACCACACTGACCTCACCACCCCCCAAACTATGAGAGACAGAATATAAAGAGGGCTTTTAGCATAGTAGCAAAAGTGCAACCTCTCATTTCTCCACTTGTAAAATCAAAACAATGAGATCAGGCAGAACAAGCCTGTCATTTACGAACCTGATCCTGTAGCTTCTTCCGTGCAGTGGGTGGTGCTGAGCCACTGTGCGTCGCCTCCCTGTGGTGACAGATGCCAGGAAACTTATGCTGTGGGCAGTCATGCAAACAGATCGCTTGGTAGGATCTTGAAATCTTCCTAGATCTCTAACCTGGAAGCTCTTTTACCTAATCTTTCTATTCCACACAATGAACCTGGAAAGGCTTTCTATCTCTCCTGAATATGCTTCTCTTGCTTCTTCCCTAGACAGTCTTTTACCTCCAGGCACCATTTCCCTGAGCTTTAGGTGAAAGCTCCATCATCTTGCATAGTAACTGGCTCTCTCGTTTTCCTGCCTGAATAACAGTTAATACTGTTTTCTTCTTCCCTTTATCTTTGGAAAAGATGCTGCTGTCATGTTTTGCATGTATTTTTCACTTTCAAAATTATCACAAATAAAACCAGGCTCATATTATGATTCTTCCAGATCCAAACAAATAAGGACATTCACAGACCCCAAATTACATTATGAAAAGGCAAAGTCTGTCTATCTACCTTTAATCTTGTATATAGCAATGAAGGTATTACAAATTGCTCTCCTTTCATTCACTACTTAGAATCCCTTTATATTATTTAAAGATTTTGAATAAAACCCACTAAAAAATCTTTGGCTTTCTGAGGTAAATCATCTTTATTCTTCCTACTTATATTGAAGAGACTAGTTCTCAAAATGTAGTTAATTTTTCTACTTTCAAATGGATTTTTTCCCAAATATTCCTAACCTGTTGCAGATCTGAACTTCATATTGATCAACACACTCCGTTTTTAATACGCTGTGTTCCTGTAGTTTCATTTATGACTGCTATCTAAGCAAAGACATTTTTATATTACTAGACCATATTAAACCTTCTCTCCACCACATTTCTATCACTTTTCTAGAATCAACATTGTGATCTCTACCCTGCCTTTGAATAGATTGGGCCCCAACTTGCCACTACTGACTTAATTTCCTTCCTACTACCTTGGCAATGTGTAAGTACTTGCTCTTATTCTTATAACTTACATTCAATACATGCTTGCGTAAGCACTTTATGTGTATTACATCATTTAATTCTCACAACAACTCTGTGACTTTGAGGACTATTTTAGCCACATTTTACCAATGAAGAGAAGGACTATTACACAGTTAATATGTAACAGAATTAGGAAACCAACTCAAGCAGCCTGCCTCCACAGTCCATTATCATCACCTCCATGGAAACTGATCATCATGGCCAGAGTAGAAAGTGGAAGAATTAAGCACAATAATCTTAGCAAAGAACTTAGACAAGGAGATTGGCCACGTGGGTGAGGGGTGAGGTCTTTAAAATGCAGGAAGCCTGGTTCTATTGGCCCAGAAACTGGTCAAAGTTAAGTTAGCCCAGGAAAGGGCTGACATTACCTAATGAATGAATCTTCCTGTAACAGGAATCCATTTTATACATTTAGCACAACTCTGAAAAATAAAGCATTTCATAATTTGTGAAGGCTAAATGATTTGAACAGGGGTAGTATGTGGAAGAAAGCAATGATAATTTATTTCATTCCAAATTAATAACTATTGCTGTGACTGAAGAATTGGTGGCAGGGATGTCCCAAACAGTGGCCCTGGGACTGGAGCACCAGAGATAATAAACCAGCTCAAGATGTGAGCTGCCAGCAGTCAGGAGTAGCAGCATTGCTAAGGAAGGTTGTGTACAGGGGCCCAAGGTGGAGACAGTCATAACAGCAACTAAAAAGACAGTGATGGAGAGACTTTGAAAATATGTGGACAGAGCAGAAATTGCTGGTTCTTTCCTAAGTCATTTTATCCTGGTGCAACAAATTTTTTGCCAACAAAAAGAAGTCGCATTAAATTTCAGTTTACATTTTGTTTACTTTTATTATATTCTAAATGACCCTCAGTTTTGTTAAGAGACTATTCATGTGACTACAAATTGTGCAAAACAATAATGTTGGTGTAATTTCTTCACCCTCATCCAATAAAAATTCTTTTGAGCTCCACTCTATCACAATCTCCATCTGCCTTACACAGAGCATTGTAGGACATTATTTATTATTTTCCTGCCACAGAAAAAAAGCTGCCTTAGGAGGTTTTCAATACAGGACTATGGCTATTTTCAGGAAATTACAAATTTTAAATGGGTTTCCAAATGATTAAGGCATTCATTATGAGGCTAGCTGAATAGGGGAGAAAAAATCTTCCCTCAAGTATGCAGACTTCCCAGAAACAAAAACCCTAATTTATGTTTGCATGACTTGACAGCAAACACCACTACTGTTGCAAAAGTTGAGTTTTTTAGAGTTATAACAAAGTTCTTCACGTTAAACAAAAACTGTTTCTAGTGCACTTTTGAAAAGCAGCAAAACAGTAAAACTTGCTCAACCCAAATGAAATTTACTCAGGCCAAATGAAACCAGATGATTGCATTTACCTGAATGCATTGATATTTGTTCCTATGAGATGTTACACTCTAGTCTAAAGTTCAATTCTAGAGGTAGTGACTTTTCAGCATACCACGTTTTTATGTCTTATTCTGGTTACTGTGTTTTTCATCTATTATATGTTATTCTAATATGCTTTCTATCTTTATATCAAAGTATATGGCATACTGTATTTTACTTTCAATGTCCTAATTTTTAGAAAAGAACCTGTCTTTCCTGCCCCAAATAACAAAAACAATATTAAGTTTATGGTTATAAAGTACAAAACAGAAATAGAATGCTTTTGAATTTCAAATCCAGTCATTCTTTGTGGGGCTTCTGCCGAGTAGGTGGGGTGAGTGGTGGAGGTACTAAAGGTTATATGTTAGAATTACTTAAAGTGATTTTATAAACCACATATAACGGTTTTCCCCATGCCTGTTCCCTTTTTCATAATTCCCTTTGTTGCTGATCACTTTCATTATACCCTGAGTAACAATGAGTTGGACAAAAGTGTTAAGAACCACTAATCAATATGGAAACATGAAAGGGAGTTTTACCAATTTCCCAAAGACAAATCAAGTTTTGAATATTTTTTTTTTTCCATCTAAGGCTTTCTAAATGATTCTTCACTTGGAACTTGAGTCCATACTCCCTATAGGAGAACCTAATAGAGTATTCAGTGTCGTCCCAGAGACTGCTCAGTTTAATGAATGGTGGGGCTGAGCCATGGTCTATGTAGATATGGTGACAAACCAGCAATGACTGGGGAGATGCTCCTGCTTCATTATTTTTTGGTTCACAGAGATGTTAGTTTATCAAAAATATTTTATTTATGAGTTAAAGATTCATCTTTGCTATCAACTATAAGAGAACTAAGAGATATAAATTGTAACCCTTTATCAGTATTTATGGAATTTTCACCTTTAAAAAAAAAAAGTCTCTTGCTTCATCTATGCCTGACAATCAGCTTGATAGTTTGCCTAAGTAATTATTATTATATTCTAGGAAATAATATATTAAAGATATATTCCCTATCTTTAAGTATTTGACAGCTTAAATAAAATTTGTTGATTATATAAATCATGAAACTTCATTCCACTATTTGCACCAGATACTATACCCTTCTCTAGCTATATTGGAAGATCACTGTAAGAATGGTCTCTTCTCCCAAGAAACAATCTAATGATTAACACACTGTAGATAAGTGTATTATGGATAAGATGCTCTGATAGTCACGTGAGTATGCATTTGGGATGTGGAAGACTTGGTTAGGAACACTTTGTCCTTTAAGACAGTCAGAATGGAAGGGATTTAAAAATCCTGTCATGCAAACAACCCATTTAAAAAATGGGCAAGTGATTTGAATAGACACTTCTCCAAAGAAGAAATACAAATGGCTATAAAGCATATGAAAATATGCTCAACATCATTAGCTATTAGGGAAACACAAATCAAAACTACAATGAGATATCATTTTACACCCATTAACCTGGTGACTATTAAAAAAAACAGAGGACTAGAAGTGTTGGAGAGGATGTGGAGGAATGGGAACACTCATTCACTGCTGGTGGGAATGTAGAATGGTGCAGTGACTGTGGAGGACAGTTTGGCGGATCCTCAGAAAACTAGCTACAGAACTGCCATACGATCCAGCAGTTCCACAGCTGGGTATATATCCAGAAGAACTGAAAGCAAGGACACGAACAGATAAAAGCACACCAATGCTCACAGGGGCTTTATTCACTATTGCCAAAACTTGGAATCAACCCAAATGCCCTTCAGCAGATAAATGGATAAATAAATTGTGATATATACATACAATGAAATATTACTCAGCTGTAAGAAGGAATACAGCATTAACATATGGGATAACATGGATGAATCTTGAGGACCTTATGTTGAGTGAAGCAAGCCAGGCAGTGAAGGACAAATATTATATGACCTCACTGATATGAATTAAGCAAATTGAGCAGACTGACAGAGCTAGAGTCTGGAAGGTAGGTTTACAGGAAACAGAAAGGGAGAAGAAGGTTGTGAGCCAATGCCCATATGTGCAAAATCTATGATAAGGGGGAAGTGTGTAGTTGTACAGTGGAGGGACATGACAGTAGTTTCATGATACTTTTAGGTTAGGTGGTATTGGTTTGTTAGGGGTTGGGGTGGGAGGATGGGTTGGACAGTCGATGGAACTGGGGGGGGGT
>JAQZBX010006317.1:0-13212 GCA_029593785.1 Cabassous unicinctus | reverse complement strand
AGTGTTGGTGCTAGTAACTATGAATTTTTTCCTTCAAGAAGTGAAGTCTGGTGGCTGCCTTGGGACCCCAGGGGAGGGGAAGGGGGGAATAGAATAGATGGAACAGGGGCATTTTGATGGAGATGGAAGTGTTCTACATGATCTTGCTATGATGGATACAGGCCATGTTGAATTACATCAAAGTTAATAAAAGTGTGTGGTCCAAAATGTAAACCACAATGTAAACCATTTACCATGGTTGGTAACTGTGTTTCAATATTTGTACATCAGTTGTAACAAATGTATCATCTACATATAAAATGTTATTAATAGGGGAAGGGGGAAAAGGGGGAGGATGTTGGGTACATGGGAGTCCCCTGTATTTGGTACATGACTTTTCTGTAACCTAAAACTTCTTTGAAGACAAAATAAAATAAATAAATAAATAAAAAGTAAGGCGCTGGGGAATAAATGGAAGACAATGTTACTATATATATAGGACAACAGATCTTACAGTGACGAAAGAGAAAATGTAAAAAAAAATTTAAAATATTTTTTCATTATTTTTATTACCCCAAATTTTTGTTTTTTTATTTTTAGTTTTTTTTTTGTATTTTATTTCTTATTTTTAAAACTATAATTATTATTTCATTTTCTTATTAATCATATTTGGCTATTTTATTGGCTTTGTTTCTGAAGAAGTTTTGGCTCACAGAAGGGTTACAACTGTGGCAGGGGAGGATCATTGGTGTGGGTTGTTAGAGATGGTAGATACATGGGAGGAAGCTCAGCTGGGCATACATATAAGGCATATAAATGTGTTCAAGTGTTCATGGAGCGTTGTCACGGTGGGTGGAGATTCACACAATAACTGAAGGAATATTAAATTTCCATCCTGGGGAGGTCTGCCACATTCTCTAATAGATCAGCAAGAATCCCCCGAGTAGAGGGATAATGAGTAGTGAAGGAGAATTGTCCATTGATGGGCCCTTGATATTGATGACAGTGTGTATGAACCTTTACTCTTGAAATTGAAACTTAGCCTAGTATTATAGGGTGCCTAAGAGTTGCCTCCTGGGAGCCTCCTTTTTGCTCAAATGTGGCCTCTCTCTAAGCTGAACTCAGTATATAAATACATTACCTTACCCCCAGCATGGGACATGACACCCGGGGATAAGCCTCACTGGTACTGAGGGATTACTACCAAGCACCATCTAGCAATGCAACTGGAAAAAGACCTTGACCAAAAGGGGGAAAAGGTAAAGAAAAATGAGTTTATATGGCTAAGAGACTTCCAAGTGAGTTGGGAAGTCATTCCAGAGGTAACGTTTATGCACATCTCAGCAGGATCTCTTTGACTGCCAAAGTAGATACTACCCTAAATAGAGGGGCTCCTGAAGGCTATGGAGTCATCTAGACACTATAGTCAGGCAGATAGCTCAAGAGTTTGGTGCTTTGCCAGTGGGTTCTACTTTGGAATTTATGCTCCCCAGAGTGACAGAGTTGGACACAGTTGTGTTTTCCTTTCACATGGCTCTTCTGTCCTTCTATTTGAACCTATAATTAGTACTAGAGTTGGTAGATATATGTCCAAGAGACTTAAATCTTTGAGGTTCTATGTGCCATCTGGGCCCTGAATCTCAACTGAGTTGTGACACCCACTCTCCAGTTCATTGGTCTCACCTGGGACAACTAACATGGAGGTGATGATGGACAACTACCGTACCAAGGAACTGAGAGAGTCTACAACTGAAAGCAAGTGATTCACATCCATTGGCCCCATGGGATTGCAGCCCCCTCTCAATTAAGGTGGCGTGGACATCAACATCCCAGAATCCTCAGGATTGGGGAATGAACTATGGACTAAAGTAGACTTACTGGTATTCTACTATAGACTTATTGTGATTCTAGCAATGGGAGAATATCATTGATGTGGAGGTAGTGGCCTCCACACTGGAAGTTCTGAGGGCAGTGGAAGTTCTGAGGGCAGGGAGAGGGAAAAACAGGTGTAATACAGGGGCATTTTTTGGGACTTGGGAACTATCCTGAATGACATTGCAATGACAGACACAGGCCATTATAAATCTTGCCATAATCTACAGAATTGGGTGGGAGAGATTGTAAACTACAATGTAAACCTTAACCCATGCTCAGTGGCAATGCTCCAAAATGTGTTCATCAATTGCAATGAATGTACCTCATGAATGAAGGATTTTGTTAATGTGGGAAAATGTGGGAGGTGTGGGGAGTAGGGCATATGGGAATCCCCTATATTTTTTATGTGACATTTGTATACTCTAAGCATCTTTTAAAAAAATAAAAATAGATAAAATTAAAATAAAAAAAAATAAAAACTAGCAGAATAAACACAAAATCAAAAAAACAAATAAAAAATAAAAATCATGCCTTGGATTGTGTCACAGAATTTTGGTAGTGTGTGTTAGGAATGTAGAGTCAGTAAGGCTGACTCAATGGAGTCATGGAACTATAGAAGAAAGCTGAATCACTCAGTCAAGAGTTCTGAAGCCTCGCACATGGAGCAAATACAACGTTGGTTTCAATTCCCACCTGCATGTTGGAGTGGGATCAATAAAAGGAACTTCCGCAGATAATTTTAATTTCATTATCAGAAATAATTTTCTAACAAATGGAAGTTTCCAGTATTGGAAACTACTGCCTTATACAATAATTAACTGTTGGTTCCTGAATAGGATTTTCAAAGGTATTCCTGCTTATGCTTGCTTGGGCAAGAATATCTCCAGGTATTCTTTAAATTCAAAATTGTTTAAATTCATTTTGAGGTTTTCATTTTGATTTTAAAGCATGGAATTAGATGCAAATCACATTTTATAAAATTAATACCTACAAATCATGGACTATGATCTTAAAATAACCAGAAATGATAATTATTTTAAAAAGAAGCTTAAACTAAAATCCCTTTCATGTTTTAAATATTTTAAATAATAATGATGGGTTATATTACAGTTTACATAGGTGTGTATGGGCATATGTGTTTAAGTACATTGTTGTTGTATATAGTATATTGTTTGCTGATAAACTATAAAATGACCAGCTAGACTCAACCAACTTCACCCTGACAAAAGCACATGCCTTCTCTTTTCTGGGGGCTTGTGCTAGAAATGCATTGCCCTATCTCTTTATTGTATAAAAATAGTCTTCATATAAGAGTTTTATCTGGAGTGACTTACTATCTAACTACCAAAAGACCAGACATATTACACTATTGCATGATTCGTATAGAGGAGAACTTCACAAAAGTAATTACCAAAGCACAGTGAGAGCAACAACCAGTTCGAAAGACACTTATATACATAAAATCGTTTGGGTAAAGAAAACACCCTAAGTATTCTGATATATTTCTTGAAGAAACCTAAGACCTCCAAATGATAACCTTTCCAAAATCTTTAATTCTTGGTACAATTCTACTGTTGATATAATCTCGGGGATGTGTCATTTGCAACTACTTTGAGAGAGTAACATCTCTAATGCTTTCTCTGAAGAGGGAGCATCAAGCTTTTGATATCTTTTGAATGCTTGCCATTTAACTTTGTGCTGCAAATAAATTTTAGTCTGTATGTTTTACAGGCAAGTCATTTATTCAATAAATATTTGAATCCCTTACCTTCACGAAGCTTACATGACCATATTGGAACACTAGCAAATACTTTTCTCAAGTTGTTGGATATCAATAATCTTTTTTATTCAATGATTTGAGTTCTGCTAGTTATTCCCATCATTAGGTAGTATATAAGTCAGGGAAAAGAAAAACTCCTCTCAGTAAAAGATGACTTTAATACAGATAGATAAGGCTTTACAAAATTATTCATGTGGAGGACAGTGAGAATGAGTGCTGATTGCTAAATAATTACCAGCACAGATTAAGCATGAAACAAATCAGATATGTTTCTACTGCTTATACAAACACACACACACACATACACACACAGTGGCTAAAATATTAGTGTATTAAAGAGACTGACAATTGCCTACCTGCTCAGATTTTTTTCCAAGACAATTTACTTCTCACAGGCATCCTGGCAATATTGATAGTGTCATATGATTTAGGTACTGTTGGCCATAGAAGTTAGAACAGAGCTAGACATTTGCTGAAGGGTGAACAAACTCATATACTGGAATGAGCAGATTAGATTAGATTCATAATTTTGATGGTTTGAACTAGGAGACCTCAAATACTGAGTTATTTCATGAGGGGAAATTCTTTACTAACTACAGATGTTGACAGCTTGGTTCATATGTTTCCTTGGTTCTTTTTGCTTGCTTTTATTATTGTTTCATTTTATTCTTGGATATTTTTTGTTTACTTTTTCTTATATTCAAAGATGTCCATAATCTTACAGAATTCTTCCTTCCTTTTCCCCACTCTTTGACCCAATTTGAATAGGTTTCTCCTTCTTAGAATAAAATTTGTTCTAATTAAGAAAATCAGTCATAAATTTTCATTCTGTGAATTATGTGTTTGACCTTCATGAGTTCTTTTAATTCGATACACTTCTATGTGTATAGATGTATATATCTGAAGTATTTTAAGAAATTTTTTTGTTCTACCTTGTTCAAAATTCCAAAGAAATTCTGACCATAAAATAGTTAAATTCTCATTGTTATGAGACTAAGATGTCTCTCTCTCATATATATATGTATATATATTCAAAATATATAAAATTTATTATAATAGCAGTGTAGTAGTTAAGATTAATTTTGGTGTGATGGCAATGCAAAACTAATAGTGGCTTAAACAAAACAAAACTTTATCTCACTCACATAAAAGCATCGAGGTGACGGCAATCCAGGGCTGGTATTGGGCATGTGGTCAGAGATGCAGGCATCTTTTATCTTGCTGCTTCTCCATCATCAGCACGTGCCTTCCACCCCACCCTCCTAGATGATACCTTCAGCTCAAGTGTCAGACCCACAGTCTGCTCAATGGGAAGAAGAAAAAGGAGATGAGCCAAAGGGCACATGTTAGGGAGACCTTCCTATAGGCCACCATATAGCACTTTCACATGTATCCCATTAGCCAGATCTTTAGTCACTTGACCATACTCTTCAGCAGAGATACCAGGAAAGTCAGACTTAAATTTAAGCAGCTGAAAATGCCCAATTCTCAGAGAAAAGAAGAATTGATATTTGTGGAAAGTTGCTGTCTCTGCCACAACTCACTTAAACAACCATTGAAAATGAAAGTATGGTTATCATATCTTAGATGAGTTGTTTTGGGTGGCTACATTTAAGAAATACAGAGTTGTAAGGGAGGTGAAAGTACAGAGTACAGAGCTACTTAAGAAGAGTGGCACAGGGAAAGAACTTTGCAATAAGAAGCAAAATGATCCTAATTTTGTTATTTATATATTTAACTATAGTTCTTCTAGTGATGAAATAATAAAATCATAGATCTTTAAATCAGAGAACTTGTTGGATATAACTAATTTTAATCTTCTCAGGAAATTGATCTTCTCAGGAATTTGAGAATTGTGGTTTGTGAAAGAACACAAATAATAATGGACAACATTTATTACCTACTTACTGTGTTTCAGGAAGCCCTTTAAACATATTCTTACATTTAATCCTCACAAAAATCCTCAGATGTTAATGCTTATTTTGCCTCTTTTTACAGATAAGGAACCTGATGAACAGAAAGATTCTGTATATGCCCATCATCACAGAGCCACAATGTTGCTGGGATAGGTCTTGAATGCCAGGCAACAGGCTTCAAAGCACATATCACCCAAGCATTAAGCATGGTTTCTCTCACTCATTATTACATAACAATATTTCCAAATGTAGAGGTTAGAGATGACCATTTTAGATCTGGTTTCTCCTTCCCTGCCCAGTGTGACCTTGTCATCCTCATCATCAGGACATTCAGATTTCCATCTGCTTGTCCCTCTCTCCCTTCACTCCCTCCCTCTATGTCTAGCATATATCCTCTGAGAATTCTTAGAGCTTTAATTTCTGAGGCCTCTTTCTGATTCTCAACCTTTAAGACCACCTCAATAAACATTTCTGAAACCCCAGTCCCCCACAACACTCCTCTTCCCCACAAACTGCATTGCCTAGGACCACAAAACTGCATTTTCTCAAACCTTTCCCAATCCCTGACATTTACACTCTTCCCACTGTGCCTTCTTGTCCCCTCCTTATCCTCTTAGTGATCTGGCCCCTGCCCATGGCTTCAGCCTCAACCCTCTCTCCTCCTTAACTTTGTGTTGGAACCTCAGGGCTTGTAGCTCCTGAAGTTTGGCATGCTCCTATCTTCCCGAGGCCTTCACACTTGCTAGTCCCTCTACATGAAATATTCTCCATTCCTCCCCACTCATTAGTGATCTCTTGCTTCTCCTTCAGATCACGAGTTGTGCATCACAATCTGAGAAAATCCATCCACAACCATTAAATTTTGTCAGGTTTCCCTTTTGTACATTCTGCAGCCCTCTAGCTCTTTGTTACTCAAAGCTTGGTCCTTAGGAGTAGAGTTCAGCCTTGGTATCACTTGGAAGTTTACTGGAAATACAGAACCTTAGCCTGGCCCTAGATTTACTGAACCAGAATCTGCATTGTAAACAAGATCTCTTGGTTACTCAAATGCATTAAACATTAACGTTTAAGAAGCCCTGCCCTTTCAGAGTATATCTCACAATTATAATCCACTGTTAAATATAGATGTTGCTCATATGAAGGTGAGCTCCAGTATGGCAAGGAACTTATCTGTTACTTTTACAACTTTCTTCTCTCTTCCTGATAGAATACTCGGCACAGAGTAGAACCTCAAAAATAATTACTCAACAATCAACTGATTTCATACATTTTACATAGAGCAGAAAAATCTCATAAATACAATTTATATGAACACTCAAGTATAAATGACCAATAGTTACATAATTGCTTAAATCTGCATTTTCTCCAAAGAAGAAAATAGTGCAATTTTTACAGCACTTTTCAAAAAGCATAATATTTTTTCCTATATTCAATTATAGGCAAAATGTAAAGCTAAACTCTGACATTTTATAAAGTTTTAAGAGTTCACAAAATTACATTAGATGTTCTATTGAATGCCTGAATGAATCTTTAAAAAAGTGGGGAAAAAGTACATTCATTAGCAGTAGGGAAAAAATAAAAGTATGCAAAGTATGATATCTTGCTAAACGGATTCTAGCTAGTACACAAAATACAATACAATATATCTTTCAACATGGTTTGTTGGTTAGCTATGATGTAGAAATCAAAGAATCAACTTTTTGGCAATGACAGGCAATGCTATTTTTTAAATTTTTCTATCTCTCAAAATTTAGGATTAAGGCTTAAAACTGTAGTTGGAATACTTAAGTCCTACTAAAATCACTATAGGAGACTGAAAGTGTATTTTTCCTATGAACTCTAATGGAAATGTTTGCTCCTAATTGCTGCCACCACCATGAAGAATAAAATTAAACAATTACTATTTCATATACTATTAAAAGCATATCTAGTGGACTAAATACAAGATGAATTTCCTCTTTTAAGGCAATTTTTGCTATTAAATCAAAGCCTCTTAAACAGTATGAAAGTTGGGTAGATATTTCTTGCCTATTCTATCCAGCTGGGTGCAATATAGATTTTCAAAATACTCTGAGTCAGTGACATTTAACGGTCCAAACACCTTTGGTCTAAGAAAACACTGTCTTTGCATGGACCCATAGACTGTCTTTCATTTTGCTTTTCTGAGAAATCTTGGTGATTTTCACTCTCATCATACCCTTATATTTTAGATGACAGGCCCATTCATTCCCTGAATCACTGCCCTAGCTTCGGCCTTGATTAGATTCCTGCAGTTACTTGCTTGACTAAAAAGTCTTTCTCAGTTTATAAGAAAAGCCTAGAAATGAGAAGTCCTCCATGAAATATGTGTAGTAATTGGAGTTTCTGACAAATTGTAGTCAAGAGAATCTCTTCATCACAAGCTTTTATAGGCCTCCTCCAGCTTACAGAGCTCTTGATTGAGCAAATGATGGAATTACCTCTTTCTGGACAGAAAAAGGAGGACCAGGAAAAGTTTCAGCTTGTCAGGCTTAGAGGAGGCAAGCCTCTAGGTCAGCAACTGTGGTATCAAATGAAATAAAATTGGAGTTCTAGTTTCTCTCCCTCAACTGGAAAATTGACTTTCTTTTCTAATAGAATCTAAACCACGTTGGCATGTTTATGTCACCTTCATGAAAAATTTTAAGTGGAGTCATCACACAATATGATTTTTGCTGTCATTTCATGTATTAAACTTCTCAGAATTATGTGGAACATACTTTACAAATATCAGAAGTCAGGGATTTCTGAGCATTTCATATTCTGTCTTATCTGGTTTACATCATTTTCATTTTACAAGAAGGTATCCTAATACTAAGGTTAGTATCTTCAGCAGCAAAGTATTTATTTTAACCCAACATTTATGTGTCTGTTGCTTGAAGTACTTAATTTTCCTTGATAATCTCTATGGAAAATGGAAATATTGATATGAATTTCTGTAGTAGGACTGCAATACCGAGGGATTACCTACAGAGGAAAACTATTTATCATTATATCAAACACATGGTGTTTACATTTTTAGCAAGCCTACTTGTCAGTGTTTCATTTTGATCCAGTTAGATGTTCTGCAGTATATTATATCCTTAAGACTTAGAAACTAGGAAAAATATGGCTATGCCAAACAAACATCAGACAGATTAATTTTGTTAAAGTGAAATGATTGTTATCTTGTTTGACATGTGCTGCTGCAATATGGGGCTAATTTTAATGGTTTGCTGAAACCCATAAGAAGCCCACAATGGAACCCCAACCCTTCTTCAACCAAAATGGCGGACGGCTTTAGTCAGTTGAGGTTTTCTGAGTGAAACGGATCTTTAAAATGATCCAAATAAGATCCGCATTTTATTAGAAAAAGAAAGCATTTATTCTTACAAATAAGACACCTATAAATGCATTGACTTTGGCAGCAATGCTGCACTCAGGTGTAATAAAATTGATGAGCCCATATAATAAAATTTATGGAACCAGAGTGAATTCAATTTATATGAATATGCTCAGTTATGTTTTTGTTTATTCCCATAGCAGATGTTTAATTTACAAACCAGGCAATTACGACAGCTCTTCCAAACAAATAAGAGCAGATTAGTCAAACGTTCACATCAATTTTTATGTTTATCATTAGTTTTATGAGGTGTCATGAATATTCAGTGGTAAGGAAAACTATCATTATGGTACCTGGAAAACCTCAAAATGATGTTTTGCATCTCTAAATGCTATTTCTCCTTTTTGATAAAGCTATTAATGTGTGTTGTTTCATTACCATTTGGGCTTACGGGCTACAAATGCAAGAAGCACACATCCTCTCCAAAGAGCTCATATATTCTTATCAATGTGCTGATGGCACTTTTGTGGTAATATTTTGAGTGAATTTGTATCAGTGATCATAGTTTGATTTTCACTATCCAGAAAAAGACAAGTTTGTGCATATTGGAAAATTACTAGGCAGATTTTTTCTTTGATTTTATAAAAATCTAGTTTTACTTAAAAATAGCTCACCATTTTTCATTTCCAAGTTTAAATTACTTCCTTTTCATTGAAACACTTTTTGTTATACCCAGGGAAAGTTGTCCTTCTCCAGACCTCAGACCTGATGTGGCTCTTAATGTGAACCTGCAGGTAGGAAGTCTTAACATGAAGCCGTTTATGAGGGAGGTTCTCACACAGCGGTTTTATTTTTCTTTTCGGTGCTTAAACTGTCAGAATAAAAAGGCTGTAGCTCCATTATGAATCAGTAAAACTACATGGCATGATCCATAAACAAGGAAGAGAGATTTCCAGCCTGGCTGCTTTTGAATGGATTGCACTTTGGTGAGCTCTGCACTAAAAGCAGGGAAATGGCCTCAGTTCCCTAACCAGAGTCCCACAGTGCATTTTCCCCCAATCCATTCTAACGGCAGGTTCCCTGTCATTAATCAGCCTTTAAACGGAAAAGAAAATCAGAGGATCAATGTTTTAAAATAACTCTAAATGGAATAGTTTCAATTGAAATATTTTCAATGTAACATATTAGACAGTAAAACAGATGCTGGTGGTCAAAATGCTTCTATTATTAAAGATCCTTTGAACTATAATATTTTGTTTGTTTTTCTGTGTTGTGTGTTTTTTTACTAGCATATGTTTTTGACAACAACCAAAACAACAACATCTGCTTCTTCATCTTAAGTTACAGTGGAAATCTCCAAGGAGTATTTAGCTTTAAAAGTAGCTTCTTAGCTTCTAAATAAAAATAGATATAATATATTTTCCACACATAATAATGTGTTTTACATTTGACTGCAGGCCATAACTTAATACTTTGTGACTTCAAAATTTATATTAATTTAGCATATAGTCACCTCTTGGATTATAAGTGAAATTTCTAAAAGCATTTGTCATTTTGGATTTAAAGCTGAATCAGAATTTGGGTTTTATATTTCTATGATGTCTATTAAGCTATACACACATAAACAAACACACATTTTTGACTCGGTTTGTTTGGTCTAGACTACCCTATTTCCATCAATTGGGTGGAGGACAATAGATAAAAACATGATTTTATAAGACTTTTCTTTTAGTTTTGCTTTTAAGGTCCACTAACAGCGATGACACCTCTAAGCTTATATGGAGATGGTGGGGTTGGGGTATGTAGGATGCCAAAGGGAAACATAAACCTGCAGCAAGAAAGTATACAGCAGATGCAATGCCAATCTAAGGAAATAATGTATTGTTCATCAGTAGGAGGAAAAGCTAACAGAGAAAGGCACACAGATTGAAAGTCCAAATGATAAATCATTGCCCGCAAGTACATTTCTAGCCAATATTCTACTGGGGATCCAGGAGACGCAGAAAATTATTCACAAAGAATTCAAACTCTGTAGGCCAGAGAGTTTTCTAAATTGGAGCCACTTGTTTTAGATAACAGAGTTCTTACAGAGTATGAATTACTAGTAGGCTTTTTTTTTTTCCTAACAGGAATATATCCTTTCAAACTGAAAGCAGGTAAGATTACCTAATAATCTTCCAACCAGTCTGTTATAAAGAATATAATGGCCTCTGTAAATGATGGAATGATATTCTTTGCTCCAAAATGCAAACCATGAACTTCACGTTTACAGTTGCTAGACTAATAATTCATTTCAAGAGTATCATGCCTTTGGCATTCTGAATAGTTTACTTCGAGTTACTTTGGACCTTTAAATTTTATTTCATCATGGTTCTGCAATGGCAAACATTAGAAATCTTTCTTTCCTATAAGATAAAAACCTATGACTTCCGTAAAATTATGCAAAGCAAAATTCTACATCTTTTAAGGGTTTTCCTAATAATTCTAGGTTAAAATTAACTATACTACAAAATATTTCAATTTAGACTTATAAGCACTAAAGTTCTTGTGGGTGAAATGTGGGAAATTTGTTCTTCTAATGCATTAAGCACAATTTCCAAGTAAGGTGTATTGTATAACCCATCAAATAGTTAGATTTTTGGTTTAGATTTTGGTTGTTTCACACTTTATAAATATCTAGGTAAAGTTCATTTCCTTGCTTTAATGCAGTAAATATTTTTAAGTAAAAAATAATTCAAATATAGAAAGAATAAATGCACATAAACAAATATTTTATGTGAAACAACTGTTGTTCTCCTTTATAAAGTAATACTTAGCCCATTATTTTACATATGTGTTGTAAGATAAAGGCATGTTTATAATAACAGCTCATAAAAACTTATTCATTAATATATGTTGAAGATTAAAACATTTACTTTTAATTTCATCCATTCCCAAAAATGACAACAGGAACAATGTGAAATAAAAAGTAGTATGCTAGAAGGAACACTGGATAGAAAATGTGAATTCTAAGTCAATTTATATAATTTTTTATTCTTGTATGCATTCTTTTACTCAACATTAATTGAGTTGATACTTATTCAATAAATTATTTACTGAACATTTACTACTTTCTGGAAAAGGAGAATATAAACATAAATGGTCGCTCTTTCTATGTGAGAAAGTCAAAGTATAATGTGGGAAACTGATTCACAAAATAATAGAATGTGAAAACTTGAAAAATAATGTGATGCAAGTTCAGTTTCTTCACATATGTAAAGAAAGGCAATCCTGAATATCTATAACTTCTGCCACATTTCCATTTTCTAATTTCTAAAATTAACTCCATTTTGAAATAGTTATTTTTCAAAAGTAAAAAGAAAAGTCCAATGATAAACTCCATATTTAGTATTTACATAAATTATTTTCTGTCAAATATTTTAAACTCCATTTTGATGTTATGAAATATATTTATAGTCCTCTCCTAAGAATACCTTCAGTGATCAATTGTGTCTTATTTGAGTTTATTATATGTCAAAACATATTTTCATTTTTCATATTCTGATAATTAAGATTAAAGAAAGAAATAGAGAAAATATAAAATGGGATAATCAAAATGTGATGTTTCTATTTACTAAAATACATTTGTATTCAATTGCTGACTTCCTATAATGATATTTTGAACTACATCTGCTCAGTGGTAAAAACATTATGGTAAAATGAAAAATAAAACGTGCTTGCTGTAAACAATAGTTTTAAAATATGGATTTTTGTTCCTTTCTTATACCCTTTCGACTTTACATCTACTTCTTTAAAGACCCACTATGAATTAGTTTCCTTAGCTGCCCTACTCTTTTCTTCTTGCCCCAGTTTTAGGCAAATAAATAAAGTACTATTTTAAAAGAATTATTTAAGCTAGACCTTTAAAGTTGCTTTCCTCAATTTGACTCTTCAGAAGTCAAAAAGCAACAAGATTTTGGGGTAGTAATGGACTTCAGAGATCACCTGGAGTCACTGTATTCTAAAATGTTGCCAGCAGACACAGTCCTCCTTTCTGAAATCATTTGCATACAAATGATTTCAGCCTCTTCCATACCTGGTCAGTTCTAATTGCTAGGAAATGTGTCTTTGATTTTACTAAAATCTGCTTTGGGAGAGAAAAAAAGACAGTAAGTTATGTTCCTGTACTTCCAAACGTTTAAGTTAATGAGAGGCATGTTTTTGCAAACAATAATAAATTGTGGGAAGAGCCATTTCTTAACAGAGGTTAGAAGCCCTGGGTAGAGAGCCCTGTAACCTACCAGGATTCCCCCTGAGGGCAGGGGATGTCTCTGGATTAAGTG